>MU682094.1:198959-220019 GCA_026770625.1 Nicotiana glauca | reverse complement strand
TAATCTCATTTCTGAGCTTACATCAATTAACTTACGACGTACTCTCATGTATGAAAACTTGGGGTGTAACAGTTGGTGAGCAGGTATTGCTCCGGGTGTCGCATATGAAGGGTGTGATGAGGTTCGGAAAGAAGGGGAAGCTTAGCTCTAGGTACATTGGTCCGTTTGAGATTCTTGATCGAGTCGGAAAGGTGGCTTATAGACTTGCATTGCCATCTAGCTTATCAACCGTGCATCCAGTTTTTCACATGTCTATGCTTCGGAGGTATCACGGCGATCCTACCCATGTGTTAGACTTCAGCACTTTCCAGTTGGACAAGGGTTTATGTTATGAGGAGGAGCCGATAGCTATTCTAGACCGGCAGGTTCGTCAGTTGATATCTAGGAGTTTTCCCTCTGTTCGTGTTCAGTGGAGAGGTCAGCCCCCTGAGTCCTCGACCTGGGAGTCCGAATCTGACATGTAGAGCCGTTATCCACATCTATTTCCTGACTCAGGTACTTCTTTCTTTTGTCCGTTCGAGGACGAACGGTTGTTTTAGAGGTGGAGGATGTGACGACCCAAAGGGTCATCACCTGTTTCCTCACTCGTTCCGTGCTTTCAAGGCCTAGAAAACCTTATTTTTACTTGCCTCGATTTGCGTGCGCAGTCCGGGCGCGTAGCCAGAAAACGTTTATGTTGAAATATGTGAATTCTTTGAAAAATTTAAAGAATTTTGATATTAATATGATTACAGTTGACTTTGGTCAACATTTTTGGTAAACGGACCCGTACCCGAGATTGGACGGTCCCGGAAGGTCCGTAGAAAAATATGGGACTCGGGCATGTGCCCGGAGTCAAAATCCGAGGTCTAGAACCCGAGTAAAAGAATTTTTTTGTTAAATTGTTAAAGAAAATGGAAATGAAAAATGATTAAAAGACAGTGGTATCGGGCTCGTATTTTGGATCCGATGCCCGGTACAAGTCTTATATATTGTTTAAGCGCTTTCTGTGAAGTTTGGTCAAAATCGGACGTCGTTTGACGTGTTTCGGACCTAAATACCTAAGGTTGGAAGTTTATGAAGTTTGAAATAAAAATGATGATTTTGGGGCTTGATTCAATGATTTTGATGTTATTTTGGCGATTTGATCGCTCGAGAAAGTTCGTAGGGTGTTATTGAGTTAGTGTGTGTGATTGGTTAGGAGCCTCGAAGACTCGGGAGTGAATTGGAGGTGGTTCGGGGTGTTTTTACACTTAGGAAAGGTCAGATTTTTTCTGCATTTTTTTCACAAACAATTTGTTCTTCACGAACGCGGCCACAGGCTCGCGTTCGCAGTGCTTTGATGTTCCCCTCCTTCGCGTTCGCGACATCCCTATCACGATTGCGTAAGCCAAGTTCAAGGCCCCCAGAGGTTCCTTCTTCGCGTTCGCATCCTTCATCGCGCGAACGCGTAAGTTAACCAGTCTACTCAACGGGTTCGCGTGGGTATACCCGCGTTCGCGTAGTTACAAACCCCCCTTCACCGCGTTCGCGATTTCCCTACCGCATTCGCGTATAACAGCCCCTGGACCCCCAACTTTTTCCTCTTCGCGTTCGCAGCCTTCCCATCGCGAACGCGATGCATTTCCCAGTCTACCCTTCGCGAACGCGATCCCTTTCCTGCGAACGCGAAGGGCAATTTTGCCCAGTAAATTTTTAAGTAAAAAACAGAACCAGTGACGGGAAAAACATAACCCTTCACGAGCTCTTCCTTCTCCAAAGTCCTAGGGCAAATTTTAGAGCACTTCATCATCAAAACTTCTTGTGTAAGCATTGTTCAACTTGTTTCCTTCAATTTCCTTCATTAGTTACTTAAATCCTAGCCCTAAATCATGAAATTCAATGTAGAAATTATGGGTTTTGGGTAGAGTTAGGGTTTTGAGAATTTTGGGTTATTCAACCTCAATTTGGGGTCGAACCTTAAAACAAATTATATATTTGGACTCGTGGGGTTATAGGTGATTAGTTTTGGTCCGACCCTCGAGTTTGGACCATGTGGGCCCAGTTTCTAATTTTGGTATTTTTGGAATAATGCTAGAAAATTCATATCTAGGCTATGGGACATTGTCATTGAGTCTTTATTGATAATATTAAATTGATTATGCCTAGATATCACTGTATTAGAGGTGGAACCGCGAGGTAAAGCAATAGTTGAGTATTAAGTGGATTTCAAGGCTTTGAGGTAAGTGTTTGGTTTAACCCTAGCTTGAGGGAATATGAGTTGAGTCTTGTTGCTAATTGCTATGTGATCGAGTACGATGTATAGGCATGGTGACGAGTATCTATACATTGGTGTCTAGCATGACCGCGAGTTCTTATAATGTGATTATCATGAATTGGTGGTGAACTCCGTGTTTATTTGGAGGATTTCTAAATGTTGTGAATAACATGTGAACGGTAAAATGATTAATTGATTCTTGGGAGCATTGGCTTGAATTGTGAGACGAATATTGAAAGAATATGAAATGACTGGATTCTTTGGAGCATTGGCTCAAAATGCTAGAGTGAATTATAAGATAAGAAAAGTAAGAAAAGAAAGAGTTGTAGATTATTCCCTTGCCGGGACGTTTGGTTGAACTTGTTGGATTCTTTCACTCGCCGGGATTTTTGTCAAATATTTGCTTATTGTTATGTCCCTTAATTGTGACTGTTGTTTGGGGAGTTAGACTGTTAAATGATATTGAGGATCGGATTGCACGCCGCAACAATGATATTGAGAATCGGTTTGCGCGCCGCAACAATAATATTGAGGATCGAGTTGCGCGCCTCAACAATGATATATGAGGGTCGGGTTGCGCGCCGCAACAGTGATACCTGATAAATGGTATGGGTCGGGATGTACACCGCAACGGTGATATATGTGGAGCGGGTTGCACGCCGCAACACTGATATTTGTAGAGCAGGTTGCACGCCGCAACAGTGATATATGTGGAGCGGGTTGCATGCCGCAACAATGATATTTATGGAGGGGGTTGCACGCCGCAACAGTTATTGATACCATGTGTTTGTATTGAGTGTTGTTTCCTTGTTCATTGTAATCTGAGTTGCTTTAATTTTGTTACCTGAGATTGCTGTTAGTATTGTTTCTACCCATAGCATGTTTCCCCTCCCATGTTGTTAATTGCCTTGTATTCGATATTCCGCTGTATATTTATAACTGCACAGGTTTATGTGGTGTCCAGTCTATCCTCATCACTACTTCGCCGGGGATAGGCTAGACACTTACCAGCACATGGGGTCGGTTGTGTTGATGCTACACTTCTGTGCATTTTTGCACAGGTCCAGGTTTTGAGGAGCAGCAACAGTAGTAGTGCGGGAGCATGTTTTTATTTTTACGAGACTGAGGTAGCCTTGCAGGCGTCCGTAAGCCCGGCGTCTCTTCTTTATGTTCTCTTTTAGACTGTTTCCTCATTGTTTTCGAGACAGACAACTTATATATTTCTTTCAGACCATTGTATATAGTATATTCTTAGTAGTTCGTGAGTACTGTGACACCAAATCTTGGGTAGAGGCTATTAATGACTGTTTTGCGTTATGATTCGTAATTATAAATCAGACTTCACCTATTATTCTTGTTAAATTTCATGTTCTATATTGATACTGTAAACTGTTAGAGTAATTGTATAGTAATGAAAGGGTAAATAAGTTGGCTTGCCTAGCTACCACGAGTAGGCTCCATCACGATCCCGATTGTGGGAAATCCGGGTCGTGACAGCTCGAATTGACGTAACATGAAAACTATTAGGACAAAAGCTCCATGGAGAGCAACAAAAGTCCACAAACCCCCTAACTCACACCAACGAGTAAAATCTCCTTGTGCTTCAGGACCCCTTGTAGCAACAACGAATGTGCTAAACTATTAGCAGGAGAAGAAAACTGCGGCGGTTAAAAAATTGCAGCCTTCCAAATAAGAACTGGCCAATCCATGGGTATACCGTGAAGCTACAAAGGTTGTACCTGTAAACCAACCCCCTAAAGCAAAATAGGCGCAATGAAAGAGCAATCGATCGGACCAGCCTACAAAAATGAAATGGTCCCTCCGTACCCAGTCATCCATAATATCAAATAAATCATTTTCGTCTTTAGTAAACTTACCAAGAGTCTGTGGCATAGCTACTATTATGCTTAAGTTCGGGTAGTTTAGGGCCCAAAAGCATGCTTCACTTGTAATATTTGCAACCTTTTTGACAATTTAAAAACACTTAAATCATATCGAACGTGTAAATGAATTTCTAAAAGGCTAGATATCATTTCTTGACTTTTAAAAGAGAAACTTGGCTATTCCTAAATAATTGCTCCTTGATGAATTATTGATTTGACTGTTGAATGTGTTTATCTATTGTGGAACGGGCCAAACGCTTCGGTAGATTAAATAGATGCATCTATGGTTTGTGCCATACGACCCTCTGACAGTGCACAGTTTAAATATTGTTGGATCGGGCTGTACGACATCAACATGATTTGCGCATGCTTGTATTTCTTGCCTTGAAATTTATTGAAGTAATATTGTTTCTTCCCGGCTTGAGAATAAATGTGTAAATGATGAAAAGGAGCTTTGGGAATTTTCTATAAAAGAAAGAATTGTTTACTTGCTTCATTCTATTGAATTACAACCAAGTTTATAAAAATCCTTGATTTATTATATTATTGACGTATAATTATTGGACCACTAGTAAGTGTCGAAGTCGACCTCTCGTCTCTACTTCTTCGAGATTAGACGGGATACTTACTGAGTACACATTGTTTTCGTACTCATGCTACACTTTCTATGCATGTTTCTTGCATATGCACATGTATTTCTAGTGGCCTACTAGGCGTAGCAGCATGGATGATGCGGGGACTATGTGAGCAGCATTTCGTGAGGCGACCCGCAGCCATTATAGTCTCTTTCAGCGTATTGTATTTACTTCTGTCCAATTTATATTCTGGACAATTTTATTCAATTTTCTTAGTAATTGCTCATGCAGTTGTGACACCTCTAGGATGTCTAAGGGATTATTCAGTATTTTGAAATTGTTAAAGATATTATTATATATTCAGTAGAACTTATTCTTTATTGTTTAAATATATAAAAGAAGTAAATTCAGAAATATCTGAAACGAAAAGTTACTAGTTATTTAGTGTTGGCTTGCCTGACAATGGTGTCCGGCGCCATCACGACCCTTAGTATTTTCGGTCGTGACAACATGGTATCAGAGCACTAGGTTCCCTTAGGTCTCACGAGTTATGAGCAAGTCTAGTAGAGTCTCGCGGATCGGTACGGAGACGTCTGTACTTAGCTTCGGGAGGCTACCGGGTTGTTAGGAGCACTTCCCTTCTTGATTTCCTTATCGTGCGATTTGATTCCTTGAGGCTTATGCCTTTGTTTCCTTCCCAATCAATCTTATGCGATGCAAATCTCTTGCTACATCAGGAATGAAGAAATTCTAAAGGTACTACAGAGGTGGTGCGGGATGCTTCTCCCTGCATAGTTGATTTGACTATCGTCGTCGCCTTATGGAAGGATATTTTGTCATTTTAGCTCAGTAGTCGTACTTCTGAGAGCTCTAAGGCTATGCACAAGTTGCCACGGTACTTATGAACGGTTGTCTTGCCGTATTAGTGTGATGGTAGGATGCTTGCCTATGTGTTGGGGCAGTGAATGACTCGGAGGGAGGTTTACTCAGTGCATGAATTAGAGATTCGATATTTTATTCTTGACAGGGGAAAGGCAACCGGGCTAAGAATTCAGATTTGGGTTAATGGAGCAACATGGGTTGGTATTTGCGAGCGTGGTGGAATTTTCATCTGTGATGAGGTGCCGTTGTCCTTACTTAATGTACTATGTTCGCTCGTGTTAAGACCATTTACAATTCTCCTTTGGGGCAGGACATTGTAAGATAGCAAGGGAGAAGCGGTTGTTAGAGCTCGCAGGGTATGGTGGTTTAGGATGGAATCGACGTTTATAATGTTGATGGCTCGAGAAGAGATGATCTCCGAAGAGGTTTAAAGTTAGTAGCGGTCTATTGGTTCGAGAGTTACTGAGTTAGATTTTTGATCTAAGGCATCAGCTGAGCGGCGAAGGATGATGAAGGACATGTGGAAAGTGTCATGCGGTGGTTAAATTTCAAGAAGGCCAAGTGGAAGAAGCGAAAGTCGAATAGTTGCTCAAGAAGAGGGTTTGGCCAAAGTGGGAGAGTGGCAGAGTAACACGTGGATTCAGTGGCAGGATAACTATACCCTTAAGGAATGTTTGGAGTGATTTGGGAATTTTAGTGGACGGTGATTGGGTCTACTAGCTTAATTTGAAATATTGGCTAGCATAACGGCGGGAGATTTTATATGACAGAACAGAGCTGCTTGATATGAAGAAGGATACAACATAACTTTTAATTGGAAGATATTGTCGCACATTTAGTTGATGTCCATGAGGAGTGAATGGACATGTGCAGCTGGAGGATAAGTATAGGCTTGGGACGGGTTGTTGATGTCGTAGTAATTGTACCCCGTGTAGCGACGTTGGAAGATGTTGGCACGTAGACCCCATATTTGGGGATGTCTCCTATGAGCGTATAAGTGGTCGCGTGGTTGGCAAAGCTTTAGCGAAGGATTCTACTAACTATCCTGTAAGAGGTCTAATATGTGAAGGTGGGAAGAGGTTCAGACTGTTCATGAAATGCTAAAGGAAGGATTTCGAGGAATCTGGCAGTTTAATTGCGCAAGGTCATACCAATAAGAGATAAATAATCTTGGTGGGTTCCAAAGTTGTGTTATAACGGCTTCGAGCTAAGTGGGAGAGTCCCACTGCCTATGACTGGGTTGTATGATTATCTTCTTATGAGGTTTTGGGTTATTGGCGTATTGGTAAGTTGTTTCGGCTATGGAAAAAGAACATAAGTGGTAATTTGAGCAAAGGAATTGGTAAAAGTGTGCTATAGTTTGCCTGATTGACTCATGTTCAAGCTTTGGGAAGACTTAGAAATTATGCTCCGCGTAGAAGTGAGTTGCAAGTAAGGTGATTCTGCCGGGGGCTTCTTGAGAGGGTGTTCATATGCTAGCGGAGTCTTGCAGTTGATTATATTCGGGACCATGTCAGAGTGGGTGACTCCTAATAACGGTTCTAGTGAATTCAAAGGTAAAACAAATGCGGTGCCTAAGGGTTCAAGCCTGCAGTATGGTTAAGAATCAAGCATTTGTAGATGCTTATGATAAGAAGCTCAGAATGTTCTATGATGTTTTTGACTTGGAGTTAGCATTGGAAGGAAAAAGAGAAAAAGACTTTAGATTTATAAAGGAATTTTCAGAACAGGTGTATCAGTTGAAGACGCGAATGTGCGTTCAAGGATTGTATGAAACAATTCATAGGTTTGGAGACAAGGTGGTCTCATGGGATGAGGTCACTCAAGGTAAGTACGGATTCAGGTCTGTAAAGTATGGAGCTATTATTATCTCTAAGGCAAGTTAAGGAGGAATTAGAAGAAGATAAATTGGTTAGACATAGTTGAAGTGGCATAGTGATGGTGATGCATGCGAGGGTCGGCGGCTGCCGTAATTGATATTGATTGAAAGTAGTATTATGGCCTGTGATGTGGAGGGGGATCCCTAAAGGGTTGTGGTAGTTTAGGCCACTACTTGAAGATTTGAATATTCTACGGGTATGAGAATTCACTCGTGTGTTGCTATGGATCTCCTGGAATGAGTTAAGTAAAAATTTTCCATTTGAGGAAGTGTTTACCATGTTAGTGGTTTGGGAGTTGTGATGAAATTGTTGTACAATCGCATGCTGGCTTGTTAGGTGCAGCGAGCGATATGAAATTTGAAAGTGAGGTTCAAGGTTATGGTTTGGTGTTGACAAGGATGTCACGAGCTCGGATGAGCATGAGAGGGATTTGAATGTTTAGAGTAAGCTGGCTTTGTCTTCAGCGTCACCTGAGATCAGTGTTTTGTGAAAGAGGCTTTGCATCTTGGTTATGGATTCTTGATCTCTTTTGAGCGTTAGTGCAGCCAGTGGTATGGGTGTGCAGACTTGCTATCTATTACGGAAGGCCATAAGGGCGTAGCTAACGGGAAGGTTGTATGATCGTGGCATTTAGTCAGTTGATTGATTGAAGGATGAAACTGAGTATGAAGATTGTGGTGATATCATTAATTTGAGAATTTATGCGTGGAGGGCACTCGGTTAATTGGGTGGTGGAGTGTGGAGGATTACTTCGGTTGTTCTTGTGTGTGATGGGAAAAAAGGGGTTATTATGGACCCAGAAAAGATTATTGGCCTAGTTAGGCTCGATCAAAATCGACTTAAGGTAGCCTAGTTAGGCACGATCAAAATCGACTTAAGGTCTGTGGATGGATTTAAATATGAATATGGACTCTATATCAGGCCGAATGTATTCATTTCAACATAGCTCTCCTTATTGAAGAGTATTCGGATGTTGGATGTTAATTCGCCGTCGGCTATTTCATGTAATGCTATATTGTGCTTTGTGAGTTGTAACCGGCTCGATAATTCACTTATGTGTTGAGGTTACGCGTGGCGATGGTGTTATGTGAGCATGATGGCTCTTTTGTTTCAGAACATATATCGCACCTCAGTTGTGCTTTAGTTTGTTAGCTTATGGCGCTATGTGTCCCCTCAGGGGTGGTATTATGCACTTAGCGTGCTTGTGACCGATATTCGGTATTTTATTATAATAAGCAATTTAGCTCGATGTGTATCTCCTTATGTGAGTTTTATGTGCAGATCGGGTTGCACGCCGCAACAACGTGATAATAATTACAGTCCCTTATATTCTATTATGTGTGTTTTGTTTCCCATTTTTTGGGGGAAGTCTATATTAGTCGCGAGATTGGAGTAGTCCCTTCCAAAGCTCGTCTTTCTTATGTATCATGTTCGAGTTGGTAGCCTATTGACACATTGTGGCATCATATGAGACTTTTGGCCATGTCCAGGGTGGCTTGTTGCATAAGCAAATCATACTGGTTAAGACAAGGATATTGGATCTAGGATCAGTGCAATCGGATTGTATGAAGTATATTAAAGAGCAAAGATTATTATTTGGTTTAGATTGAGGTAATTTGCTTGTTAGAATTTTAGCCTTAATGGTTGTTAACTTGGCAGTTGGTTATGCATTTCTACGCATCTCTTCCGTCGTGGCAGCATTGCAAAAGTTGGGACAAGAATCAGATGTATCATTAGTTGCATTGTGAGCATCAAATTCGGGGAATGTCAGCTATTATAATCAGAGAATGTTATTATGGTCCTGTGAATAACATGGTGCATCATGTGAATTCAGCAAAAGGTATGCAATTTCGTATCAGTGTATCATGTGGTGATTTATACGGTGTTCATATGCTAAAAGCAGGCCTGACTGAGAATTTCGGATGTTGTAATTGGGCAATAAGCTTGTTTGCCTGAACAAAAGGGAATACATTCAGAATTTATCATGCTAATGTGCTTAACTGGGTTGTAATAACACGGTTAGGTGCAAGAGGTGTTAAACACTGACTTCGGACAACTCTAGAAAAGTTTGTAGCACGTTCGAGGACGAACTTATGTTTAAGAAGGAGAGAATGTAATGATCCGACCGGTCGTTTGGAGCTCTAGCGCATCGTTCAGCAGTTCGAGGCCATGAGCAGCTTCATTTCTGGTATTATGACTTTTACACATGGTCCGAATTGAATTCCGGGAAGTTTGGAGTTGATTTGGAAAGAAAATTCTCATTTCAGAAACTTTAAGTTGAAAGAATTGACTAAGATTGGATTTTTGAGTAAACGACCTTGGAATCGGGATTCAAAGGTTGCAGCAGGTTCGTATGATGATTTTGGACTTGGGAGTATGTCCGTATCGGGTTTTGGAAGACCCATGAGCGTTTCACCATCTACGGTGGAAGTTAGTATTTTTGGAAGAATTTCATAAATTTGGGTTGAAGTGTATTTTAGTGTTATCAATGTCTGTTTGGGATTGCGAGTCTAGGAATTGCTCCGTATGGTGATTATAGTATTGGGAGCGCGATCGGAAGTGAATTCGGAGGTCTGTAGGTCATTTTGGAGACATTTTGCTAAAGATAGAAATTTGAAGGTTTTTGAGAAGTTTGACCGGAAGTGGACTTTTTGATATCGGGGTCGAATTCTAATTCCAAAAGTTAGAATATGTCCGTAATGTCGAATATGCCTTGTGTGCAAAATTTGAGGTCGATCGGACGTGATTTGATAGGTTTTGGCATCGAATGTAGAAGTGTGAAGTTCTAAAGTCCATAAAGTTCGAATTGGGGTGCGATTCATGATTTCGACATTGTTTGATGTGATTTAAGGCCTCGAGCAGGTCCGCATTATGTTTTGGGACTGGTTGGTACGATTGGTCGGTGTCCCGAGGGCCTCGGGTGGATTCTGGATGGTTAAAGAATCAAATTTGGAATTTAAGGAAGAATTGAGGCAGCTGATATCTGGTGTAACCGCACCTGCGAGGTTTTGGACGCAGGTGCGAAGCCGCAGAAGCGGTCATAGGGTCGCATATGCAGTTTGGGCGAAGAAGTGCAGTGACCGTAGGTGCGACACATTAACCATAGATGCGGGTGCATATCTGCGCTGAGGAGACCGCATAAGCGGATTTTTGGCCAGAGTCTGGGATCGCAGAAGCGGTATATGCACCGTAGAAGCGGGGGCCACATGAGCGGTTTATGCACCGCAGGTGCGAAAATGCTGGAGGCAGTGAGGTTCTTTTAAATCGGGGGTTGGGTTCATTTCAACCCCATTTCTTCCATTGGTGCCGATTTTGGAGCAACTTTGAGGTGCTATTTTCACCACCAAGCATGAGGTAAGTGGTTTATGTTAGTTTTAAGACTAAATACATGATTGTATATGGATTTGAGCATGAAAATTTATGTAAAACTTGGGGTTTGAGGGTAAACCTAGAAAATTAGTATTCTTGGATTTTGACCATGATTTTGGACATGTAATTGAGAATAAATTATATATATGAGTTCGTGGGGTTATTGGTAAACTTTATCTTCAAAATTTTTTTGAATCCGGGCACGTGGGCTAGAGGGAATTTTTGCCAACTTTTAGATCGGGTTAGGGATTGTTATAAATTGGGCTATTATGAGTAATTGAACATATATTAATGGATATGCATAATTATTGGCTAGTTTTGGAGTGTTATGCATCAATTTGTTTCTTCGGAAGGGTGTGGGATGCCGATTATGGAACTTCGGAGCAAGGTGAGTCTCGTTTCTAACCTTGTAAGAGGAAATTGTCCCCATAGGTGAGTTAATTTGTTCTGTGCTCCTATTTGTGGGGGCTACGTACGCACGAGGTGACGAGAGTCCGTGGCGTAGCTACTATTATGCTTAAGTCCGGGTAGTTTAGGGCCCAAAAGCATGCTTCACTTGTAATATTTGCAACCTTTTTGACAATTTAAAAACACTTAAATCATATCGAACGTGTAAATGAATTTCTAAAAGTCTAGATATCATTTCTTGACTTTTAAAAGAGAAACTTGGCTTTTCCTGAATAATTACTCGTTGATGAATTATTGATTTGACTGTTGAATGTGTTTATCTATTGTGGAATGGGCAATCGCTTCGGTAGATTAAATATATGCATCTATGGTTTGTGCCATACGACCCTCTGACACTGCAAAGTTTAAATATTGTTGGATCGGGCCGTACGACCTTGGCATGATTTGCGCAAGCTTGTATTGCTTGCCTTGAAATTTATTGAAGTGATATTGTTTCTTCCCGGCTTGAGGATAAATGTGTAAATGATGAAAAGGAGCTTTGGGAATTTTCTATGAAAGTAAGAATTGTTTACTTGCTTCATTCTATTGAATTTCAACCATGTTTATAAAAATCCTTGATTTATTATATTATTGACGTATAATTATTGGACCACTACTAAGTGTCGAAGTCGACCTTTCGTCTCTACTTCTTCGAGATTATACGGGATACTTACTGAGTACATGTTGTTTTCGTACTCATGCTACACTTGCAGTGCATTTTTGTTGCACAGGCACATGTATTTCTACTGGCCTTCTGGGCGTAGAAGCATGGATGATGCGGGGACTTGGTGAGCTGCATTTCTCTAGGCGACCTGCAGCCAGTATAGTCTCTTTCAGCGTATTGTATTTACTTCTGTCCAATTTATGTTCTGGACAGTTTTATTCGATTTTCTTAGTAATTGCTCATGCAGTTGTGACACCTCTGGGATGTCTATGGGATTATTCAATATTTTAAAATTGTTAAAGATATTATTATATATTCAGTAGAACTTATTCTTTATTGTTTAAATACATAAAAGAAGTAAATTCAGAAATATCTAAAACGAGAAGTTACTAGTTATTTAGTGTTGGCTTGCCTGACAATGGTGTCCGGCGCCATCACGACCCTTAGTATTTTCGATCGTGACAACATGGTATCAGAGCACTAGGTTCCCTTAGGTCTCACGAGTTATGAACAAGTCTAGTAGAGTCTCGCGGATCAGTACGGAGACGTCTGTACTTAGCTTCGGGAGGCTACCGGGTTGTTAGGAGCACTTCCCTTCTTGATTTCCTTATCGTGCGATTTGATTCCTTGAGGCTTATTTCTTTGTTTCCTTCCCAATTGATCTTATGTGATGCGTATCTCTCATTACATCAGGAATGAAGAAATTCTAAAGGTACTACAGAGGTGGTGCGGGATGCTTCTCCCTGCATTGTTGATTTGACTATTGTCGTCGCCTTGTGGAAGGATATTCTGTCGTTTTGGATCAGTTGTCGTATTTCTGAGAGCTCTAAGGCTAGGCACAAGTTGCCATGGTACTTATGAAGGGTTGTAGTGCAATATTAGTGTGATGGTAGGATTCTTGCCTATGGTCGTGGCAGTGAATGATTCGGAGGGAGGTTTACTCAGTGAATGAATTAGAGATTCGGTATTTTATTCTTGATAGGGGAAAGGCAATCGGGCTAAGAATGTTCAGATTTGGGTTAATGGAGCAACAGGGGTTAGAATTTTCGAGCGTGGTGGAATTTTTATCTGTGATGAGGTGCCGTTGTCCTTATAGAATGTACTAAGTTCGCTGGTGTTAAGACCTTCTACAATTCGCCTTTGGGGCAGGACATTGTAAGATTGAAAGGGAGAAACGGCTCTTAGAGATCGCATGGTACGGTGGTTTAGGATGAAATTGACATTTATAATGTCGATGGCTCGAGAAGAGATGATCTCCGGAGAGGTTTAAATTTAGTAGCGGTCTATTGGTTCGAGAGTTACTAAGTTAGATTTTTGATCTAAGGCATCAGCTGAGCAGCGAAGGATGATGAAGGACATGTGGAAAGTGTCATGCGGTGGTTAAATTTCAAGAAGGCCAAGTGGAAGAAGCGAAAGTTGAATAGTTGCTCAAGAAGAGGGTTTGGCCAAAGTGGGAGAGTGGCAGAGTAACATGTGGATTCAGTGGCAGGATAACTACACCCTTGAGGAAAGTATGGAGTGATTTGGGAATTTTAGTGGACGGTGATTGGGTCTACGAGCTTAATTTGAAATATTGGCTAGCATAAAGGCGGGAGATTTGATATGATCTAGCGGAGTTGCTTGATATGAAGAAGGATACAACATAACTTTGAATTTGAAGATATCATCGCTCATTTAGTTGATGTCCACGAGGAGCGAATGGACTTGTGCAGCTGGTGGTTAAGTACAGGCTTGGGACGGGTTATTGATGTCGTAGTAATTGTACCCCATGCAACAACGTTGGAAGATGTCAGCACGTAGTCCCCATATTTGGGGATATCTCCTATGAGCAGATCAATTGGCAAAGCTTCAGCAAAGGATTCTACTAACTATCCGGTAAGAGGTCTAACCAGTGAAGGTTGCTAGAGGTTCAGAGTTTTCATGAAATGCTAAAGGAAGGATTTCGAGGAATTTGGTGGTTTAATTGCGCAAGGTCATGCCAATAAGAGATAAATAATCTTGGTGGGTTCCAAAGTTGTGTAAGTGGCTTCGAGCTAAGTGGGAGAGTCCCACTACCTATGATTGGGTTGTATGATTATCATCTTGTGAGGTTTTAGGTTATTGATGTATTGGTAAGTTGTTTCAGCTAAGGGAAAAGAACATAAGTGGTACTTTGAGCAAAGCAATTGGTAAAAGTGTGCTATAGTTTGCCTGATTGACTCATATTCAAGCTTTGAGAAGACTCAGGAATTATGCTCTGCGTAGAAGTGAGTTGCAAGGAAGGTGATTCTGCAGGGTGCTTCGTTGAGAGGGTGTTCATGTGCTAGCGGAGTCTTGCAGTTGATTATATCGGGACCATGTCAGAATGGGTGACTCACAACAATGGTCCTAGTTAATTCAAAGGTAAAAAAAAATGCGGTGCCTAAGGGTTCAAGCCCGCAATATGGTTAAGAATCAAGCTTTTGTAGATGCTTATGATAAGAAGCTCAAAATGTTCTATGATGTTTTTGACTTGCAGTTAGCATTGGGAGGAAAAAGAGAAAAAGACTTTAGATTTGTAAAGGAATTATCAGAACAGGTGTATCAGTTGAAGATGCGAATGTGCGTTCAAGGATTGTATGAAACTATTCATAGTTTGGAGTCAGGGTGGTCTCGTGGGATGAGGTCACTCAAGGTAAGTACGGATTCAGGTTAGTGAAGTATGGAGCTATTATTATCTCTAAGGCAAGTTAAGGATGAATTAGAAGAAGATAGATTGGTTAGACATGGTTGAAATGCCATAGTGATGGCGGTGCATGCAAGGCTCGGCGGCTACCATAATTGATATTGATTGAAAGTAGTATTATGGCCTGTGATATAGTGGCAGATCCCGAAAGAGTTATGGTGGTTTAGGCCACTACTTGAAGATTTGAATATTCTACGAGTATGAGAATTAACTCGTGTATTGCTATGGTTCTCATGGAATGAGTTAAGTAAAATGTTTCCATTTGAGGAAGTGTTTACCATGTTAGTGGTTCGGGAGTTGTGATGAAATTCTTGTACTATCAAATGCTGGTTTGTTAGGTGTAGCGAGCGATATGAAATTTGAAAGTGAGGGTCGAGGTTGTGGTTTGGTGTTGACAAGGATGTCACGAGCATTCATTTGTCCTCGAACGAGCATAGGGAACATACCTGAAGTAGCAAAAAGATGAGCGTAGTGGCTGCGCATATCCTGCTCGGTCTCCCAAGTCGCCTCTTCGGCCAGCTGACCCCGCCACTGGACCGTCACTGAAGCAATGTTTTTTGACCTCAGCTTTCTGATCTGCCTGTCCAAAATGGCCACTAGCTCCTCAACATAAGATAGATCATTGTCCAACTGGATTGAACTGAAATCCAACACGTGCGACGGGTCACCGTGATATCTCCGGAGCATCGAAACATGAAATACCTGATGAACTCCGGCTAGACTGGGAGGTAAGGCAAGCTTATAAGCAACCTCCCCAACTCGCATCAAGATCTCAAAAGGTCCAATAAACCTCGGACTCAGCTTCCCTTTCTTCCCGAACCTCATGACGCCATTCATAGGCTAGACCCGAAGCAGAACCCGCTCACCTACCATATATGCAACATCGCAAACCTTCTTGTCCGCGTAACTCTTCTGTCTGGACTGGGCTACACGGAGTCTATCCTAAATCACCTTAACCTTCTCCATTGCATCCTGAACCATCTCTGTGCCCAGTAGCCTGGCCTCACCCGGCTCAAACCAACCCACCGGAGATCTACACCTCCTACCATATAAGGCCTCATACGGCACCATCTAAATGTTGTACTGATAACTATTGTTATAAGAAAACTCCGCCAGTGGCAGGAAATGATCTCATGACCCTCCAAACTCATTCATGCACGCACGAAGCATATGCCGTGCTCAACTCCACCCGAGTGCCTAACTGCTGCTGCACGGCTCTCCAGAACCGCGATGTAAACTGAGTACCTCTGTCTGAGATGATAGAAACTGGAATACCATGTAAATGGACGATCTCCCTCATATAAATCTCCACCAACTACTCCGATGAATAAGTGGTACACACAGGTATGAAATGAGCAGACTTGGTCAGCCGATCCACAATGACCCAAATAGAATTAAACTTCTTCGCGGTCCGTGGGAGTCCAGATACGAAATCCATGGTGATACGCTCCCACTTCCACTCTGGGATCTCTATCTGCTGAAGCAACCCACCCGGACGCTGGTGCTCATACTTCACCTGCTAGCTGTTGAGGCATCTAGACACGTAGTCAACTATATCCTTCTTCATCCGCCTCCACCAGTAGTGCTGCCTCAAGTCCTGATACATCTTCGCGGCACCCGGATGGATGGAATACCGTGAGCTATGGGCCTCTGCTAGAATCAACTCTCGAAGATCATCGACATTGGGCACACAAATCCGGCCCTGCATCCGCAATACCCCATCATCCCCGATGGTCACATCTCTGGCATTGCCACGCAGAACTCTGTCCTGAAGAACAAGTAAGTGAGGGTCATCATACTGCCACTCCCTGATACGATCAAATAGGGAAGACCGAGAAACCACACAGGCTAGAACCCAACTGGGCTCCGAAAGGTCCAACCTCACGAACTAGCTGGCTAAGGCCAGAACATCCATCGCCATAGGTCTCTCTGAGGCAGGTAAATATGCCAAAATCCCAAACACTCTGCCCGACGACTCAAGGTATCGGCTACCACATTGGCCTTGCCCGGGTGATAAAGAATAGTAATATCATAATCCTTTAACAACTCTAACCATCTCCTCCGACACATATTCAGGTCCTTCTACTTAAGCAAGTGCTGCAAACTTCGATGGTCAGTATAGATCTCACAAGGCACCCCGTATAAATAATGACGCCAGATCTTCAAGGCATGAACAATAGCAGCTAACTCAAAATCGTGGACAGGGTAGTTCTTTTCATGCACCTTCAACTGTCTGGACGCGTAGGCAATCAACCTACCATCCTGTATCAACACCGCTCCAATTCCAACACGTGAGGCATCACAATAAACTGTATAAATCCCCGAACCGGTAGGCAGCATCAAGATTGGGGCTGAAGTCAAAGCTGTCTTGAGCTTTTGGAAGCTCGCCTCACACTCCTCTGTCCACAAAAATGGGGCACCCTTTTTAGTAAATCTAGTCATAGGGGCCGCAATCGATGAAAACCTCTTCACAAAGCGACAGTAATAACCCGCCAAGCCAAGGAATCTGCGAATCTCTGTAGCTGATGAGGGCCTGGGCCAACTCTGCACGGCCTCCACCTTCCTCAGATCCACTCGAATTCCCTCACTCAATACCATATGACCTAGGAATGCCACAGAACTCAGCCAAAACTCACATTTTGAGAACTTTGCATATAATTTCTTCTCTCTCAGAGTCTGAAGCACTGTCCTCAGGTGCTGCTCATGATCTTCCCGACTCCGGGAATATACCAGAATATCATCAATAAAAATGATAACGAATAAGTCAAGATATGGCCTGAATACACTGTGCATCAAATGCATAAAAGCTGCCGGGGCATTGGTCAGCCCAAATGACATAACAAGGAACTCATAATGACCATACCGAGTCCTGAAGGCAGTCTTCGGGATATTTGGCTCCCGAATCTTCAACTGATGGTAACCTGAGCGCAAATCAATCTTGGAAAACATGTGCGCGCCCTGAAGCTGGTAAAACAGGTCATCAATACGAGGTAAAGGATAACAGTTCTTCACTGTAACTTTGTTCAACTGGCATTAATCAATGCACATACGCATAGAACCATCCTTCTTCTTCACAAACAAGACAGGAGCACCCCATGGCGAAACACTGGGCCGAATAAAACCCTTACCCAGCAATTCCTGCAATTGATCCTTCAACTCAGGAGGATCGGAGGATCCATGCAATACGGAGGAATAGAAATGGGCTGATTGCCCGGCAACAGATCAATGCCAAATCTATATCTCTATCGGGCGGCATGCCCGGAAGATCAACTGGAAACATATTGAGGAAATACCATACCACTGGAACTGAATCAATAGAAGGGATGTCAATACTGACATCTCTCACATAAGCTAAATACGTGATACACCCCTTCTTAACCATGCGTTGAACTTTAAGGAAAAAGATAACTCTACTGGGAGTATGATCTAAAGTACCACTCCACTCAATACATGGAACACCTTGCATAGCCAGCGTCACGGTCTTGGCGTGACAATAAAGAATAGCGTGATGGGGCGACAACCAATCCATGCCCAGAATAATATCTAAGTCAACCATACCGAGTAATAATAGATCTGCCCTAGTCTCAAAACTACGAATAGTAACTAGACATGACCAATAAATGCGGTCCGCAACAAGAGAATATCCCACAGGAGTAGAAACATAAATGGGGGCACTCAAAGAATCCTGAGGCACACCCAAATGTGAAGAAAAATAAGAAGACACATACGAATAAGTAGAGCCTGGATCGAATAGAACCGATGCCTCTCTGTGACAAACCAGAATAATACCTGTGATGATAGAATCGGAGGCAGCCACCTCAGTGCGAGCAGAAATACAATAATATCTGTCCCTACCCCTCTCGCGAGGGCGACCTCTATCTCCCCTGCCTCCGCCCCTAGCTGGATAGGCAGGTGGGGCAGCAGCTAGAGCTGTAATCATATCCTGAGAACTCTGAGGACCCCGCTGCGGCAGAGCAGTCTATGAAGATGCACCCCTACCAAGCCTGGGGCAGTCCCTAACCATATGATGCGTATCGCCACACTCAAAACAAGCTCTAGGAGGACATGGTGGCTACGAGTGACTGGGGCTAGGCCTGCTGGACTGACCTCTGGAAGTACCTCGCGCAGGAGGCGCGCTAAAAACTGGAGGCGCATAATAAGGCTCCTGAGGTGCAGGCGGAGCTGGAGTACTACCTGCTGCTGGCAAAGCTGAATGTACAGGGCGACCAGAATAACCCCTACCATAAAGACCTGCTGATGGGGTACGGGCACCAGAGTAGTGAGCCGACTCTTGATACCTCTTGGCCTCCCTCTCCCCTTGCTCCCTGGCGAGCATACCCTTAATCTTCCTAGTAATGCTCACTACCTGCTGGTAAGGAATATCCATCTCCAACTCTCGAGCCATGCTGGACCGGATGGGCGAAATAAGACCCTCAATAAACCTCTGAACTCTCTCCCAAACTGTGGCAACCAAAGCCAGTACATGTCTAGCCAACCTGGTATAACGGATGACATACTCTGAGACTGTCATAGCACCCTGGCGCAAATGCTCAAACTCTGCGCGCCATGAATCCCTGAGGCTCTGGGGAACAAACTCTCTCATAAACATGTCTGAGGACTGGGTCCAAGTCAGTGAGGCAGACTCGACTGGACTGTCCAACTCATAGGTACGCCACCAATCATAGGCGGCTCCCTGAAGCGGAAAGGCGGTGAAAGAGACCCTGCTAGACTCCACTATGCCTATGGTGCGAAGGATACGATGACACTCCTCCAAAAATCCTAGGGCGTCATCTGATGCTAGGCCACTGAACACCGGGGGATCATATTTCTTGAACCTCTCTAGTCTACACTGCTCGTCCTCGAAGACAGCTGAACCATCCCCGGGTTGTGCTGGTGCTGCAGGCGGTACAGGAATAACCTCTAGGACGTGCTCTATCTGCACTCTCTGCTCAGGGGTGCGGGCTGCGGGAGTCTGGGCCCCTCCCCCGGCCTGGGATGTGGTTGTAGTGAGGGGAAGCAACCCCGCCTGAGCCAAGGTAGTGTACATGCTCATGAACTGAGCCAGAGTCTCCTGGAGCACTGGAGTAGTAGTAGCTGTAGTAGGTGTACCAGGTGCCTGGGCTCCAACTGGATCTGCTGGATACCTCAGCGGCAGCTTCGCGGGTGCTTTGGTTGCACCTCGTGCGCGTGCTCGACCTCTACCCCGGCCCCGGCCTCTGACAGCGGCAGCAGGGGGCGCATGTCCTGGTCCTCTTGTGTAGCACGTGTCCTCACCATCTATGAGAGAATAAAAGACATAAATTTAGAATTGATGTCAAAATATTGCACGACAGGGAATCCAAAAGAAATGAAGATTTTTCCTAAACAATTACATAGCCTCTCGTAGATAAATACAGACGTCTCCATACCAATCAGCGAGACTCTAATAAACCGGCCTGTGTTCCGTGATTCCTATGAACCTAGAGCTCTGATACCAACTTGTCACGACCCTAGTTCATCGATCGTGAACATGTCATGATGGCACCTAGTCCCCACGACCAGGTAAGCCAAATATTACGGAAAATATAATAATTGCAGAAAAACAGAATAAACCAAATTAATTAACTGGAAGAAAACTGTACTGTATGCCACTCGGCATGTACAACTCAATAACACAAGTTTACTAAAATTCCCCAAGACCCAGAAACTTACGGGCAACACAGGCTATAGAATGTATAGTAAAGGCTCCCAACACCAGAATGTCTAACAACCAGAAGAACGAAAACTAAATACTAAAGGTAGAGTAAGAGGGAGACTCGTCAGTCTGCGGACGCTGCAGAACTACCTCGAAGTCTCTGCGGTCCTCCTTCCTCACTGATAGTGCGCCTGAGTAGAGGTACCTGTATGATCTGCACATAAAAAAAACATGCACATGAAGGGCATGAGTACACTACAGCGGTACTCAGTAAGTGCCAAGCCTAACCTCGGTTGGGTAGTGACGAGGAAAGGTCAGGGCCCTACCGAGGCAAAAATATAACAGTAGCAATAATTAGCAGTGTGGAAATCTGACAAAATAATAAACGCAGCAGTGTAATAAGGCAAATCAACGAAGCAATAATAACTACAAGGATAAAGCAAAAACTCAGAGTAAACACAACTCAATCTCAAATACCCATGAGGGTCTCCCAGGATACCGTCCTGTAGCCCTCCCTCAACTGTCCAATGGATTCCCCGGGATACCGTCCCATAGTCCAACTCTCGTACCAGTATCAAAGGATCTCCCGGGATACCGTCACGTAGTCCAATCATTTATGTACGGGGGATCTCCCAGTATACCGTCCCGTAGTCCCAAAATAAAAGTGCAGGGGGATCTTCGGGGATACCGTCCCGTAGCCCTAAAATAAAAGTGTCGGGGGATCTCCTGGGAATCAAACCTGTAGT
>MU682094.1:170014-198718 GCA_026770625.1 Nicotiana glauca | reverse complement strand
AATCTAACCCATAGTCCCAAAGTAAATGTGCAGAGGGATCTCCCAGGAATCTAACCTGTAGTCCCAAAGTAAATGTGCAGGGGGATCTCCCGGGAATCTAACCTGTAGTCCCAAAGTAAACAAACAAGGGGGGGGGGGAGGGGGGGAGCTACCGGAATCCCGCATCCGTAGTCCCAATGTAAATGCGCAATCACAACCAGAAATAAACCAAGGAATAAAGTACGAAAAACAGAGCAACCGATAGAACTAGCCTTGCATGCTTCACATAGTACAGTCAAAACAACTTAAGCAATTAGGCAGTTAAGTACACGCTTTTCCTAATCTAGCACAAATTATAATTTCAAGTAAAGTACAACAATTAAGAAAGAAAACTGAAGTTCATTAACTTAAGTAAAAATCAGATTTTCGACAATTGGCTCAAGTACGCGCTCGTCACCTCACGTACAAGGCACCTCAAATATCAAGTAAAAATCCTAAGGGGAAAGGTCCCCCAGACAAGGTTAGACAAGCCACTTACCTCGAACCGGCTCAATATCACTAGAAACCACGCCTTTGCCACGAGTATCCGACTCCAAATGCTCCAAATCTATTTAATTCAATTACATATCATAAATAATATTGCAAACAACCGATTCCACTATTAAAATTTAAGCTAGGGCGCGAGAATAGGTAAAATGACCAAAATGCCCCTACAGCCAACATCTCAGAATTTAATAATTTTCATATTTTCAGAACCCTCGTACTCTCACGAGTCTAACCATATAAAAATATCCCAAATCGGAGGTCAAATGCCCCCTCAAAACCCAATAGTTTGGTCTATGAAGTTTTACCCCAAATTAACCAAATTTTGGTCCTAGATTCGAATTCCAATGATGTATTTAGCTATATAATGATAAAATGTAATGAAAAGGGATAAAAAAAGTTACCCAAGAATTTTCTCTTGAAAACCCACTCGAAATCGCATTCCCTCGAGCTCTCAATCAATTTTCAAACTTATGAAATTAAACCCTCGAATTTTCTATTTCTGTCCAAACATTTCCGCTTCTGCGGACAAGGGACCGCTTCTACGGTCCCGCATAAGTGGACAAAGTGCCACTTCTGCGGCTTCCACTTACCATCCCATTTTCCATTTCTGCGGTCTATGGATAGCTGGAGAGATAACGCTTCTGCGGAATTTCGTCCGCTTCTGTGAACCTGACCTTGAGCCCACGCTTCGCTTCTGCGTCTGCCTAGCCGCTTCTGCGGCTCTGCTTATGCGGTCAATCAACCGCTTCTGCGGTTCCTGAGGGGGGAGACCAAATCTCGCTTCTGCGATAAGGGAGCCGCTTATGCGGTCCCCAAACCACAGAAACTAAAAATACCAGTAGAATAAAAATACCAGCTGCTGCAAACTTAGAGATTTTCCCTCGTTAACCACCCGAAATCATCCCGAGGTCCCCGGGACCTCAACCAAAAGCACCAATACCACCTAATACCTTATTCAAACTTGTACCAATCCTTAAAACACCTAAAACCACATCGAAAATCCAAATAAATCAAAGATTCAAGCCTAAGAACTTCAAATTCCCACAAAACACGCTTTCGATAAAAAACCTAACCGAACCTCGCCCGAATGACCTGAAATTTTGCACACACGTCCCAAATGACATGACAGAGCTATAACAACTTCCAAAATTCAAATCGGACCCTCGGATCAAAAACTCACTATCAGATCGGACACTTCAAAAATTCAAATTTCGGCATTTCAAGCCTGATTGAGCTACGAACCTCCAAAATACATTCCGAACAAGCTTCCAACACTGAAATCACCTATCGAAGCTAATGGAACCATCAGATTTCCATTCCGAGGTCGTCTTCACACTGTTCCGAATACGGACCATTTTTCAACTCTAAAGCTCTCATTTAGGGACTAAGTGTCCCAAAGCACTCCGAATCCTTACACCGAACGTCCCGCAAACCAAAATGGCAGAAATAAACTTAGGGGAAGCAGTTAATGGGGAATCAGGGCATAAATTCCAAAAATGACCGGCCGGGTCGTTAAACATCTACACGCGAGGTGTAAAAGTATAGTATGAGTACAACCGACCCCATGTACTCAATAAGTAACAAACCTAACCTTAGGTTAAAGGTAGTGACGAGTTGGAACAAAAGTCGTGTCCAACACCAATAGACAACAACAATTCATAAAATGTAAAGCAAGTAATAAAAGACGTAATTCAGAGATAAAATGATTAGCTTATTCACAGTTCCTGAAAATAGTTTCGCTTTTCAAGTATATCCATGAAAAACCAAGTCTTTTACCGAAATTACAAAAAATGTGAGTAAGTTTGAAAACTGTAGAGTTTTTTCCAAAAAGCTTTCAATAGGTAAATCCTACATTTTCAAATGGCATAAGGAAATTACATCTCTATGCCTACATGTCAATGTATGCATGCCAAATGCAATACCATGCAGCGATAGAAACCAAATGCATACTATTAGAGTATCAATTCGCTTTGTCCTCACATCCACTTAGTCCTTACAGCCACAATCACTCGACAATTGCATTCAGTAGGTACCTGCGCATATTGAGGGTGTGTACAGACTCCGGAAGGGCGCCGTTATCCCAAGCACTATAACAAGCGAATCATGGCATAAATCAGTAAAAC
Source organism: Nicotiana glauca (assembly GCA_026770625.1). Lineage (NCBI taxonomy): Eukaryota > Viridiplantae > Streptophyta > Magnoliopsida > Solanales > Solanaceae > Nicotiana > Nicotiana glauca. Next base: position 196,070 of record MU682094.1, on the reverse strand, counting down.
ATGTTGCGGCGTGCAACCCGCTCCCATCATAAATCAGTAAAAACATAATGTGGCATGCAACGCGATCCCAGAAACATCCTCACCACCAGGACCTCGGCCTCACTCATTCATCAATCTCTCCAGTCTCTCGGGCTCTCAATATCATGAAAAATTAGCCCAAAAATAATAATGTGATGTATCAATAAATAATAACAGAGATTGAAATATGATATGCATATGAATACGTATGACTGAGTATGTATTCAATGAAAGTCAATAGCTCAACAACAGAAATGACCTCAGTGGGTCCCAATAGGAAATGCATGTAGCATAGACATAAATTCTAACATGGATCACATCTCAATAGCTCTAGTACACAGAGATTTTCATGGATTTAGATAAGGTCAGGTAACTATACAGTACCATAGAATTAGTGGAGTCACAATTCACACGGTGCACTCCCACACCCCCGTCACCTAGCATATGCGTCACCTCAACAACAATCACATAACATTTAATTTGGGGTTTCATACCCTCAGCACCATATTTATAAGTGTTACTTACCTCGAACAAGCCAAATCCAATACCAAACAAGCCAAACGATGCTCCAAAGATGCCACCCCAGGCGCACCGATCTCTGAACTGCTTGAAACTAGCCAAAAGCAACTCAAATACGTCAAATAAAGCCTAAGGAAATAATTCCAAATGATAAAGGCCGAATCCTTAATCAAAATGCAAAATCGGTCAAAAGTCTCACCCGGACTCGCGCCTCGAAACCCGACAAAACTTATAAAATCCAATAACCCATTCAATTACGAGTTTAACAATACTAGTTTCACTCAAATCCATCCCCAAATCGATGTTCAAAACTAGAAAATTCACATTATAAAACTTTAGGCTAAAACCCCCAATTTCTCCTGGAACCCTCAATAAAATGCAGAATATTAAGATAGGCACATGATATAAATAAAGATGAGTAGAGAACACTTACCCAAGTGCCCATGGTGAAAATTTGTTCTACAATCGCCTCAATCTGAGCTCCATAGCTCCCAAAATGTAAAAATGGATGAAACCCCTGAAATAGAGTACTTTATAATATGTCCAGGCATTCCTCTTACGCGAATGTGGGAAGTCCATCGCGTTCACGATGAACAAAATATACGGCCACTAGAGTTAGTCTATGTGATCCTATAAGATTGTCGAACGCGATGAAGAAGCGGCCACTGCCTAGCTCCGACAAACACACTAGATGAACAATTTCTCCCAACCTTCAAAACCTATACGCGGTCGCGATTCATAACGCGTCTGAGTATTCGCGAACACGATGAACAATTTATCCCAACCTTCAAAAAACTCTACGAGGTCGTGATTCATACTCCGCGATCACGATCCATACTCCGTGATCGCAATTAAGGAAACCAGATGCTCAGAATTCAGCAAAACAACAATTCAAAAATGAAGGAAAATGGTCCGAAAACAATCCGAAACATGCCCGAGCCCCTCAGGGCCACGTCCGGATATCCCAAAGACTCTCATAACATAATAACGACCTACTTGTGTCCTCAAATCACGCATAAAATCACTGAAACAATGAATCGCACCTGAATTCAAGCTCAAAGAACTTTAAACTTTTCAATTTTCATAACTCGTGACGAAACATAGCAAACCAACCCGGAATGAACCTAAATGTTTCATAGAAGTACCAAATGGCATAACAAAGCTATTCCAATTCCCGAAACCATAATATGAATCCGATATAAAAAATTCCACTCCCTGTCAAACTTTCCAAAACTCCAACTTTTGCCATTTCAAGCCAAATTCAACTACGGACCTTCAAATCACAATTCGGATGCCATCCTAAGTTCAAAATCAACCAATGGAGCTAATGGAACCATCAAAACTCCAATCCAAGGTGAAATACTAAAAAGTCAAACTTGGTCAACTCTTCCAATTTAAAGCTTCCTAGTTGAGAATCATTCTTCCAAATCAATCCCGAATAACCTGAAGACCAAAACTGATGATTCACACAAGTCATAATACATCACATGAAGCTACTCGTTCCCCCAAACTACTAAGAGAAGTGCAAATTCTCGAAACGACCATTCGGGTATACGCTCATGCTCGAACGTGCCTAGAGTTGTTGGTAAGCCATCAGATTGCCATGTAACCTTATCATGCACAGTCGGGGGTGTTCCCACTTTACCCTAATCCATATAAGACTGACGACATAACCTAATTGAAGATCCTTAATTCAACCTTAGCCCATAAACCTTAGAGCCCAAATTTCCTACAAGACTCGAACCTCGCAATCTACACACAGTATAAGTCTGAACAAGATATATCATGCTATAACCATAACCCAAGATGCAATCACAAGATATACCACATAACTCAAATACTCATAGCAAGATTTTCGATCACAGTAGGTGCTCAAAATAACCCAATACTGGTAATAAACCTAAAATCAAACAAAACCTCGTTCTAAAGCCTTTGTACACTACAAATGATGAATGAAATATGCATAAAATCATAACTATTCATGAGATCAACAAGTGATGGAACTCCCTCTCATTCGACAAGAACTATAGCAAATTTCTAAGCTGATCATCGTCATCATCCCTTTCAAATATACTGCAATCAAACCCGATAGCATCTATTCTAGATCCGACGACCTCATCTTATCAATTACAAGCTACTCTACTGACACTCCACACCAATACTACATAGAGCCATAAATCATGCAATCTGTGTACCAATACGTAACAATTCAAATGTACTCAATCATGAAAAATATGACTTAAAAGAGAGAACCATCCTGCAAGCTCAGAAAGTACCGCTAAAATGATATGCTAAAAACCCATCACACACTACAGAACTATAATACACGAACCTAACACAAAAGATCATATCTCAACATAACCTCACTACAATTTGTGACCCCATCTCTATACTGGTCCATATGAAATACCTCAAACCACGATGCTCAAACATAATAACCACGTGCAATTTGACATCAATTACCTAATGTGCATTACCATAACCATGATGAAGCAAATGATGCAATGCCATACAAGCTCAAAAGAACATAACCAATGCGCAATCAATCATGCAACACCCAAATACCCATTCGCTCAAATTCTGCTATAAGGCTTCAATAGAACTGCACCATGTGTGCATATAACCAACGAATCATTGTCCCTCATAGCTTAGAAGGGTAACTCATAGAACATATCAAAATACGAGTAAGATCAAATCTAACCGAATGACACATCCCAGAACAACAACAGTACGGAGTCAACCAAAAACCCATTGTAGAACATATATCTTTATTGGCTTACTAATGGACCCTAAATATCCTCTAGCCATCCATAATAGATGAATAACCATCCGAAAGTGCACAATGACTAAATCATAACACACACTATCATCTAGCTTGCTTTGACCACATCTTCACAGTCCACAATCACGAAACAGTCCACTTCTAAAAATTCCCGGTATCCAAATTCATAGAACACATGAATTACCATATCTGATCCCAACTCCACCACCCAAATGTCTAACACATCTCTCATAATCAACTATCCCACGAGGAATACTTCTGTGATTCTTCTGTGCCACATAGAAATATCTAAAAACTAGCAGTCGATCAACTAGGAGAGTGCCGCAATACCACTGAAGCATCCGTAAGTCAACACACAATGCGTCTTCTGAAATATGCACCCTTCACAGGCAATACCAAGTAGTACCAGCATTCATCTAGTCATCTGAAACCACCCATGTTATCTAAGAACTTGTGACCTTCGCTTTAAAACTAAACAGTGACCTTGTTCATGCAAATCTCAATCCCACACAACACACCGTATATAAGAAACCATCATATAAAAAGTACGAGAACCTTATAATCCACTCCGAGTCGCTAGTAGAATACATACTCAATCGGTTAGAAACCTTCCATTTGATCCCATTCAGGAGAAAAATCAAAATTCACAACATGCTCCTCATGCAGGGAGGAAATATCCATCTCAAATCATGGTAGAAACTATTGAGAACTTTTCAAAATCTAATTGCACATAACCAAGACATTTGTTACACCCCATATTTTCATACGTAAAAGTACTCCATAAATAAATTGATGAAAGCTTGAAAATGAGATATTACATCCCACATTTTCGTACGTTAAAGTTTTATTGTAAGTTAATCAACATATGTTCGGGAATTGGATTATTTTGAGATTATAAGCATCATGCTATTTTAAAAACATGATGAGTAAATTCGTGAAAGAGAAAGGGTAAGCAAATCAAAGCAAATGAATTTCTTCGAAGTTTTACCTTTTGGGATAAAATACGGCCCGAGCTAAAATACCCAGTATTTATGGACTAGTACCATACAAGGTACCACATGACCATAATAGTGAGGTGTATAAGGTGTATTAAAAGTGAGTACTGTTATAAGTAATTTGCCTTAATTCTTAATTATGTGGGGATTGGTTAATTATTAAATTAGTGGGGGGATTAATAAGTTGATTAAGGAGAAGGGGTGAAATTTTGGATAAGGTTAAGTGTAGTAATGTGGCAGCAAAAGAAGCAAAGAAGTGTGACTCAACAGTAACTATGTTATGTGGAAATTCTTAAAGAAAGTGAGTCATTCCCATTTAATAATGGATAGACATAAAACGTGAGTCATATCATATGTAGTTACAAAATAAAACGTGAGTCATGTCCATTATTAAGAAATATACGTCAAAATTCCATTTTTATATGCATTCAACATAAATGTTTGTATGTTACAAACCTAAGCCTCAAACGTAAGTCATATGGAAAATACTAAGTACTGATATTCAACTATTCATACAAGATTTCATAGCATCTTCAAGGAATCAAACGAGAATACTTAGTATTTCAAGCAATGAATTTTCCCTACTCCGATTTTGCCGTCGTGTTTGGTCAAAATTAACATGTATTATAGGAATTGTCAAGCGAATCGACGCAGGTATGTAAAGGCTATCCGTTCTTTCCTTTTGGCATGATCCGTACGATACAAAGAAACGAGCAAATGCACAACTTCCATAAATTACTCTATTCATAGAAATATTAGAGATGCCTATGTTCATGATTCCCCATGTGTTCTATTATTCTATCAACTATTCATGGGTCTCAGAAAATACATAAGTTGATAAATTTTATTTCATGATATTAGTCAAGTGCATAATGGTCTTACGACACTCCGAAAGATTTTATTGACATACTTCTCATGCATTGCATTCATTTATATTGATCCATGATCAGATGGCATTATATACGCATATATATATATATATATATATATATATATATATATATATATATATATATATATATATATATATATATATATATATATATATATATATTATAAGTATATGGAATATGGGAAAAGGTTATGGTATCATATACGCACTATCACCTGATCAGCTGGTATACGTTGATAATTTTGCCCATAGTGGCCGAGATGATATGATGGGATGCCCTTAGAGGCTTGATGATATTATGAACACATGTACTTATGTACGACATGATATTCATATGCATATGTGTTACATTATAAGTATTCATGATTATAGAGTTGTCCAAACTTACAAGTTGAGTCATGTACTCTATATTTCTTTCATGTCTTTTATGTACTTATTTATGTGCTTTACATACTCGGTAGATTATTCATACTGACGTCCCGATTGCCTGGGGACGCTACATTTCATGCCCACAGGTCCCGATAAACAAGTCGAGAGTCCTCCAAGTGGGCTTTTAGCTCAGCGAAAGTTGTTGGTGCGCTCCATTTGCTCCGGAGTTTCTTGTTTGGTCTGTATGATTTAGATGCGTATTTTTTGGTATGGCGGGTGGTGATACCCAATTTTTTCCTGTATATTTTTATATGGAAAATACCTTTATAAGCGTGTCCAAATGTTTTAGTATTTTTTTAATTTTTAAAAGATTTTTAAATCAATTTATTACCCTATTTTAGCAGTACAAAAATCAATAACTATTCCTCAAATTATCATTTTGGTGATTCATTTATTGTATTTTTATATTTATACCAAAATATAGCTAAGGGAGTTTTTGCACATTTTTTACAAATTTATTGAGTATTTTAAAATTAAATTGCACATAATTGTAATTTTAGCGTATTTTAAGAATTAATTGCGTTTAAAATTACAAAATTGATTCCAATATTTTAATTCAATATTTATACATTATTAATTAATTTAGTATCTTTAATTTGATTTCAGAAATGATTTTGCTATTTTTATAAAATAAAAAAGGGAAAATGGCTATTTAAATACTAGCCTGTGACGACCCAAAGGGGTCATCACTTATTTTCTTACCCATTATGTACTTTTAAGGGCTTGAAAACCTCATTTGGAATTGCTTCGATTTACGTGCACAGTCCGGGCGCGTAGCCAGAAGGTTTAGATATGAATTCTATGAGAAAAATACTAAATTTTGATATTAAGTTGAATAAATTTAACTCTGGTCAACTTTTTGGATAAACGTACCGGACCCGTGATTTTACAGTCTCGAAGGGTCCGTAGGAAAATATGGGACTTGGGCATATGCCCGTAATCGAATTCCGAGGTCCCAAGTCCGAGAAATAAATTTTTGAGTGAAATTATTTTTTGGAAATAACTAAGGAAATTGTAAATGAAATTTGATTAGAAGACTATGGTATTGGGTCCATATTTTGGCTCCGTCGCCCGGTACAGGTCTTATATATGATTTAAGCACTTTTTGCAAAATTTGGTGTAAAATGGATGTCGTTTTACGTGTTTCGGACTTAAAATGGGAATTTGATGTTTTATAAAAATTTGGAAAAAATTATGAGTTTTGAGGCTTGATTCAATGTTTATGACGGTATTTTGACTATTTGATCACATGGATAAGTCCGTAGGATATTTTTGAGGTTGTGTGCATATTTGGTATGGAGCCCCGAGGGCTCGGGTGAAATTTGAATAGGTGTCAGATTGCATTTTTGAACTTGTAAGGAATTTGGTGTTTTTGCTTCTGTGATCTTCGCATTTGCGAAGATGAGCCTCGCAATTGCGAGCTCGCAAATACGAGCTTTGAGTTGCAATTGTGAAGCCTTGGACCTGGGCATATGATTGCAAATGCAATCCAATTTCTCGCAAATACGAACAAGGGATTTCTAGGCACTAATCGCAAATGCGAATTCAGGTTGATCACAAATGCGATCTTATGTTCGCAAATGTGAAAACTGGCAAATTAGTAACGGCTCGCGAATGCGAACCCAGCTTCGCATTGCGATGCGAGATCAGAGACCCGGCAATTTTTATACTTTGTCGATTTTCCACCATTCTTTCAAGACCCAAACCCCATAGGCGATTTTTCAAGGACAAAACTTCTTACTAATTATTTGTAAGTCGATTTTTACTTAATTCCTTCAATCATTTACATCATTTAACATATTTTCCACTTAAAATCAATGAAGTTCATGGGTGAAATTGGGGGTTTGGGGTAGAACCTAGGTTTTTCAAAAATTGGGGATTTGAACCTCGATTTGAGGTCCGATTTCGAAACAAATCATATATTTGGGTTCGTGGGGAAATGGGTAACCGGATTTTGGTTCGAACCTTGGTTTTTGACCACGTTGGCCTGAGGGGCATTTTGGTTATTTTATCTAAATTTGCGTGTTAACTGTAAATTAAATAGTAGAATTAGTTGTTTGAGATGTTATTTACGAGATGTAATTGAAATGAATAGATTTGGGCCATTTGGAGTCAGATACTCGTGGAAAAAGAGTGATTTCAAGTTGATTTTTGGAGTTGGTCGAGATAAGTGGCTTTTCTAACCTTGTGTGGGGGACCTTTCCCTTAGGATATTATTTTTGGTAATTAAATGCCTTGTACGTGAGGTGACGAGTACGTACTCGAGCTTATTGTTGAAAACCCGATTTTTACTTCAGATATTGAGACTGAGTTTTCTTTCGAATTTGCTTTATTCTACTTGCAATTATAACCTGTGTTAGATAAGAAAGGCATGTTTTGGTTGATTTAAATTGCCTATTTGCTTAAGTTGCCTTAACTGTACTATGTGAAGCATGTTAGTCTAGTACTACCTATTATTTGTATTCTCGTACTTCATTCCTGAATATCTTTTGGTTGTGGTTGCGCATTTATAATTGGACTACAGATGTGGGATTCTGGTTGCTCCCCCTTGTTTGTTTACTTTGGGACTACGGGTTTGATTCCCGGTTGATCCCCCTGCACATTTACTTTGGGACTACGGGTTAGATTCCCGGTAGATCCCCCTGCACATTGATAGTTGGACTACGGGACGGTATCCCGGGAGATTTTTCGGATATTCTCATATGATGGACTACTGGACGGTATCCCGGGAGCTCCTCGGACAGTTGATGAAATGGAATACATGATGGTATCCTGGGAGATCCTCGTTATTGGTACTGATACTGAGCTGTTTCACTATGTGTTTACCTTATTTTCTGCGTGTGATTGTTGCTTCGTATAACTTGTCTTACTTTATAATTTTATTAGTTATATCTGTTTACTTTTATGCAGTTACAAGGTTTAATATTATATTTTATCTCAGTAGGGCCCTGACCTTCCTCGTCCCTACCCAACCGAGGTTAGGCTTGGCACTTACTGAGTACTGCTGTGGCATAATCATGCCCTTTCTACGAATGTTTTTCATGTGCAGTTCCAGGTACCCTCACTCAGGTGCACTATCCTTGAGGCAGGGAGAGCTACGGAGACTTCGAGGTACATCTGCAGCATTCGCAGACCGAAGAGTTTTCTTCTTACTATTTCTTGTAGCGTTTAGACTTCTTTCGTACTTTGGTGTAGAGATTTTTGGAGTTTAGAGCAGTGTATTACATTTCTATTAGCCTGTGTTTCCCGTGAGTTTTCGGGTTTTGGGATGATATTGTAGACTTCCGCGTTTGAGTTGTATATGCCAAGTGGTACTTACATACAATTTTCCTCCTATTTTGCTTAGTTTAATTAATTGTTTTCGCAAGTTATATTATTTCCGCATTGTTAGGCTTACCTAGTCGTAGGAACTAGGTGCCATCACGATATGTTCACGAAGGGAAAAATAGGGTCGTGACAAGTTGGTATTAGAGCTCTAGGTTCATAAAAGTCATGGAACACAAGTTAGTTTATTAGAGTCTCGCTGATCGGTACATATACAAATGTACTTATCTATGAGAGCTATGTAACTGTTTAGAAAAAAACATTCATTTAATTTGATTTCCTTGTCGTGTGGTATTTTGACATCAAATCTAAACTTCTATCTTTTATTCTCTCACAGATGGTGAGGACACGTGCTACTCGACATGATCAGGCACCCGTACCCCCTACTGCAGCCGTCAGAGGCCGGGGCTGGGGTAGAGGTCGACGACGCGCACGTGGTGCCGCCAGAGCACCTGCGCGAGCTGCTACTGAGGCACCACCAGCAGATCCAGCCGAAGCCCAGGCACCTGGCACGCCTACTACTGCCACTACTACTCCAGTTCTCCAGGAGACTTTGGCTCAGTTCATGAGTATGTACACCACCTTGGCTCAGGCAGGGTTGCTTCCCCTTGCTGCAGCCACGTCCCAGGCCGGGGAAGGAGCACAGACTCCCACCGCCCGCACTCCTGAGCAGCGAGTGAAGGTTGAGCAGGTTCCAGAGATTATTCCTGCTTTGCCTGTAGTGCCAGTTCAGCCCGAGGACGGGTTAGCTACTTCAGAGGACGAGCAGCAGAGACTTGAGAGGTTCAAGAAGTATGATCCCACAATATTCAGTGGATTAGCATCAGACGATGCCTTGGGATGTCTAGAGGAGTGTCACCGTATTCTTTGCACTATGGGCATAGTGGAGTCCAGCGGGGTTTCTTTCATTGCTTTTCAGCTTCAGGGAGCCGCATATGATTAGGGGCGCACTTATGAGATAGACAGTCCAGTCGAGGCTACTTTACTAACTTGGACCCAGTTCTCGGATATGTTTACGAGAGAGTTTGTGCCCAGAGTCTTAGGGACACATGGTGCACAGGTTTGAGCATTTGTGCCAGGGTACTATGACCGTTTCGGAGTATGCTATCCGTTATACCAAGTTGGCCAGGCATGCACCGACTTTGGTTGCTACAGTTCACGAGAGAGTTCGCAGGTTCATTGAGGGTCTTATCCCACCCATCAGATCTAGCATGGCTCGAGATTTAGAGATGGACATTCCTTATCAGTAGGTAGTGAGAATTGCTAGGAGGATCGAGGGTATGCTCGCCAGGGAGCGAGTGGAGAGAGAGGCCAAGAGGTCTCGTGAGTCAGGCCACTACTCTAGTGCCCGTACCTAGCAGCAGGTTGACATGGTAGGAGTTTTGTGGGTCGCCCCGTTCATTCAGCTCTTCCAGCAACTAGCTGTGCTCCAGCTCTGCCTATACCTCAGGAGCCTTACTATGCACCTCCAGTTTATAGCGCGCCTCCTGCGCGGGATGCTTCCAAAGGTCAGTCCAGTAGACCTGGCCCTAGTCAATCACAACCACAGCATCCTCCCAGAGCTTATTTCGAGTGTGGTAATACACGTCAAAATGGTTAGGGACTGCCCCAAACTCGATAGGGGTGCATCTTTACAGACTTCTCAGCCACAGCGTGCCCAGCAGAGTTCTCAGGCCATGATCACAACTCCAGCTGCTACCCCATCTGCCCAGCCGACTAGGGGCGGAGGTCGGGGAGATAGAGGTCGCCCCCGAGAGAGGGGCCGGGCCAGATATTATGCTATTCCTACTCATACCGAGGCTATTGCCTCTGATTTTGTTATAACAGGTATTATACTAGTTTGTCACAGAGACACATCAGTTCTATTCCATGCGGGCTCTAATTATTCTTATGTGCCTTCTTACTTTGCTCCGCATTTGGGTGTGCCTCACGATTCTTTGAGTGCCCCCATTTATGTTTCTACTCCTGTGGGGAATTCTCTTGTTGTAGACCACATTTATCGGTGATGTTTGGTTACTATTTGTGGTTTTGTGACCAGAGTAGATTTATCGTTAGTTAGCATGGTTGATTTTGACATTATTTTGGGCATGGACTGGTTGTCGCCCCATTTTGCTATTCTTGATTGTCACGCCAAGACTGTGAAGATGGCTATGCCAAGTATTTCGCAGGTTGAGTGGAGTGGTACTTTAGATCACATTCCCAGTAGAGTTATCTCTTTCCTTAAAGCTCAACATATGGTTAGGAAAGGGTGTGCCATGTATTTAGCTGATGCGAGGGATGTTAGTGTTGATACCCCTTCTGTTGATTCAGTTCCAGTGGTACGGGATTATCCCGATGTGTTTCCAGCTGATCTCCCGGGCACGCTGCCCCGATAAAGGCATTGATTTTGGTATTGATCTATTGTCGGGCACTCAGCCCATTTCCATTCCTCCGTATCGTATGGCTCCTCCTGAGTTGAAGAAATTGAAGGATCAGTTGCAGGAATTTCTTGATAAGGGTTTTATTTGCCCCAGTGTTTCACCTTAGGGTGCTTCTATCTTGTTTGTGAAGAAAAATGATGGTTCTATGCGTATGTGTATCGATTACCGCCAGTTGAACAAGACTATAGTGAAGAACCGTTATCTTTTGACTCGTATCGAGGATCTGTTTGACTAGCTTTAGGGCGCACATGTGTTTTATAAGATTGACTTGCGCTCAGGTTACTATCAATTGAAGATTTGGGAGCCAGATATTCTGAAGACTGCCTTCAGGACTCGGTATGGCCATTACGAGTTCCTTATTATGTCATTTGGGCTGAACAATGCCCCAACAGCCTTTATACATTTTATGCATAGTATGCTTATACCATATCTTGACTCATTTGTTATTGTTTTTATTGATGATATTATGGTGTATTCCCAGAGTCGGAAGATTATAAGTAGCACCCGAGTACCGTGCTTCAGACCCTGAGAGAGAAGAAGTTATATGCAAAGTTCTCAAAATGCGAGTTTTGGTTAAGTTCCGTGGCATTCTTATGCCACGTGGTATCGATTAAGGGTATTCGGGTGGATCCGAAGAAGGTAGAGGAAATGCAGAGTTGGCCTAGAACCTCATCAACTACAGAGATTCGCAATTTCCTAGGCTTGGCGGGCTACTACCGTTGATTCGTAGAGGGATTTTCATCGATTATGGCCCCTATGACTAGATTGACCCAGAAGGGTGCCCCATTTCAGTAGATAGAGGAGTGTGAGGCGAGCTTTCAGAAGCTCAAGGCATCTTTGACTATAGCCCCAATTTTGATGTTGCCTACCGGTTCGGGGTCTTATACTGTCTATTGTGATGCCTCGAGAGTTGGACTTGGAGCGGTGTTGATGCAGGATGGTAGGGTGATTGCCTACGCATCCAAACAGTTAAAGATACATTAGAATAACTACCCTGTCCACGACCTTGAGTTAGCTGATATTGTTCATGCCTTGAAGATCTGGTATCATTATTTGTACGGTGTGCCTTGTGAGATCTATACTGACCATCAGAGTTTGCAACACTTATTAAAAAAAAGGATCTAAATATTCATCAGAGAAGGTGGTTAGAGTTGCTGAAGGATGATGATATTACTATTTTGTATCACCCGGACAAGGCCAATGTGGTAGCGGATGCCTTGAGTCGCCGGGCGGAGAGTTTGGCTAGTTTAGCATATTTACCAGCTTCAGAGAGGCCTGATGTTCAGGCCTTAGCTAGCCAATTTTTAAGATTGGATCTTTCGGATCCCAGTCAGGTTCTAGCCTGTGTGGTTTCCCGGTCTTCCCTATTTGATTGTATTAGGGAGCGGCAGTATGGTGACCCTTATTTTCTTGTCCTTAAGGACAAGGTCCAGTGCATTGATGCCAGAGATGTGACCATCGGAGATAACGGGGTATTGAGGATGCAGGTTCGTATTTGTGTGCCCAATGTTGATGAGCTACGAGAGTTGATTTTTGCAGAGGCCCATAGTTCGCGATATTCCATCCATCCGGGTGCCGCGAAGATGTATCAGGACTTGAGGCAACACTATTGGTGGAGGCGGATGAAGAAAGATATATTTGGTTATGTGTCTAGATGCCTCAACTGCCAGCAGGTGAAGTATGAGCACCAGCGACCAGGTGGGTTGCTTCAGCAGATAGAGATTCCAGAGTGGAAATGGGAGCGCATCACCATGGATTTTGTATCTGGACTCCCACGGACCTTGAAGAAGTTTGATGCCATTTGGGTTATTGTGGACCGGTTGATCAAGTCCGCTCATTTCATTCCTGTGTGTACCACTTATTCATCAGAGTGGTTGACAGAGATTTATATCCGGGAGATCGTCCGTGTGCATGGTATTCCAATTTCTATTATTTCAGACAGAGGTACTCAGTTTACATCGCGGTTCCGGAGAGCCATGCAGCAGGAGCTAGGTACTCGGGTGGAGTGAGCACAACATTTCACCCCCAGACAGAAGGACAGTTCGAGCGCACCATTCAGATTCTTGAGGATATGCTCTATGCGTGTGTGATTGAGTTTGGAGGGTCTTGAGATCAGTTCTTTCCATTGGCGGAGTTTGCTTATAACAACAGTTATCAGTCCAACATTCAGATGGCGTCGTATGAGGCTTTATATGGTAGGAGGTGTAGATCTCCAGTTGGATGGTTTGAGCCGGGGGAGGCTCGGTTGTTAGGTACGAATTTGGTTTAGGATGCCTTGGACAAGGTCAAGATCATTCAGTATAAGCTTCGTTCAGCTCACTCTAGGTAGAAGAGTTATACAGATTGCAAGGTTCGAGATGTAGCATTTATGGCTGGTGAGCGGGTATATCGACACCCCCTTTTTTTAAGGCGAAATCGGGTTTACAACATTATGGACAAAACAACTCTCATTCCCTTTTGAGGAATCGGGTTATGGAATTTGAAGAGTCGCCACCTAATGACTATAGTGCATTAGGACACTTTAAAGGAAAAGAAGAAGATTTTTTTGAAAGAAAAACTATAGTTCGGGTAAGGGCTTGAGATTATCTCGAGGGGAAGGTGTTAGGCACCCCTCAAGATCCACTAGTGTGGTTCCCGGCCATGCTTAATTGTGAACAAACAAACAATGTTTGCACATAGGGAATACAAATAAGTTGAAAGTTTTGAAAGAAAAGAGAAAAGAAAAAGACATAAGTGGTTTTGGAAAGAAAAAGATTAATTGAAGAAAACATTAATTTTTAAGAAAACATCACATCATATAAATAAAGAAAAGGGGTCCTAGGTTTAAATATGATATGGATCACATCGGTGCAATACCCAGCAATCATTCTCACATGAGATATTAGCGCACCAGTCATCATATCCATATTCTACCCTTCCCACCCCGTTAAGGTATTAAACGCGATTAGTCTCGTTTACTTATTGCATGCTAATACCCGTCCCTACCTATCAGTCCTGGGGTTTTAGGACTTCTAATCCTAAGGGGAGGAGGGAAGGAAGTATAGGCATATATGCAGTTTCAAAAGGATAAAAGACTAAGGCAACAAACAAAACAAGTAGCAAATATTGAGGGATGAACAAACACATAAGAGGCTCACATAAACCCCATAAATCACATAGCATTTAGTTTAGCATATCTTGCATTTACTGATTTGGTCTAAAAAAATTAAACGGCGGATAGATTAATTTAACACATGGAGTTGGATAAAAAGTCTGTATTAGGCAACCCGGATCCAAATGTCAGAGGTTGAGGTATTTAAAATAAGTTACTGATTAAGAATCTAATGCAGAAGAGTTTGAAACAGAAGGTTGAAAATTGCAGAAGTTCAAAGATGATTTCGAAATTAACAGAATTGTTTAACTAAAAATATAGCAGAAGTATAAGCAGTGTTTTCGAAAGTGAGACGTTTTAATAAAAAACAGATTGTTAAAGATTGCTTTGTAAAAGAGTTTAGGGAGTGCAGATACTTTAAAAAATAGGGTTGAAACTCTGTTTCGGAAGACAACTTCAAAAGGGGAGGAGAAATTCAGGCAAAAGTTTAAAGACGTTACTTAAAAAAATACAAGTTTGAAAGGAATTAAAGGCGAATTTATAAGAGTATTGAAAACGGACAGGTTTGGACGAACTGTACTGAAAATTCTGAAACCAGTTGGTAAATTATTAATTAGACTAATTAGGCGAGTTTGAATTCCTATAGGCATGATTTCTATGTCCTGATTAAAGAAACATTACTGTGATTAAACTGGTTACGAAATGAATATTAACCTACAGTTTGCCTAGCGTTTAGGCATTTTCTATAGGCATGATTTCTATATGCAATTTGTTGTTTGATTATTAGATCCTATAGACAGGATATCTACTGATTTGCGGCATGGTTGAACATTAAATCCTATAGACATGATTTCTAAATGATTGAAAAGAATGCAAAAGCCTATAGACATGATCTCTAGGTGATTTAAAGCGTTGAACCTATAGGCATGACATCAAAATGATTAAATAACAACATTGGTCCTATGGGCATGGTATCTACCTTTTAGCAATAAAGTAAACCCCTCCCACACCCTTTACTAATATTTTCCCGAGTTCTTTTTACAAGGTTATTACAAAATCAGAAGAAAGAAGGTAAACAAAAATACATCACAGCCTACAGCTAGATCCAAACTGCCTAATGCAATCTTTAACATCCAATAGCATGTGTTTCACCAAATCCGGATTCCAGATTCCAAGGCCCTCTCTTACTCAGAGTGTTTCAAAGTTCCAAGGAGCCTCCAAGACCCCAGGCAATGCTTACACTCTGAATAATAAATATTGTAACAGAATAGTGCAAGTGTGGAATTACCAGCCCTCAGGCATCCAAGTTCAGAGGGAACTCTAGGGTCCCAAAGCATGGCTTACCAAAGGGGGTAGAACTTAGGAAACTAGGAATGAGTGCAAAGTGAGAGAGGAACCATAGCAGAGGGTGGTCATGCCCAGCCATGGCATAGGCTGGCACACCCCTGATCCCCTGCTTAGGTCAAACAAATAGGAGCAGACTCTGGGGAGTCAAACTTAGGGTCTGAGTGGTGATTAGGACACTACCAGACCCAAGTTAAAGCTCAACACATAAAGGGGAGAGGGAATGGGAAAGCATTTGAGTAGAGACTCAGGAGAGTCTGGTTCTAGATCATGGACAGTAATATAAGATGCTGCCATGATTCAGAACAGTACTAACATGCAAAAGGGAATAGAGGGAAGGGATTTGCATGAAAACATATTAAAGAGAGACAGGAGAGCATAGCAGACTGAAGGTGCAAATCATAAAGAAAGGGCATAACAGACTTGAATGTAATTGCATAGTGCAGGAAGCATAAATAAACACATAGTGAAAGAGGTGTAGAAGAGGAAAAGTAAACACATAATAGGAGGGTGTTATTTAAATTAGAAATACATACCAGTTTTTCAGTTCTAGTACAACAGAGAAACAACAACAAATAAATAGCTAGAAAGAATTAACAAGAGCAACTCAAATTTCAGCAAGCACTTGGGAATTTAGAGGAACTCCAGAAATATCCAGACAGTAGGAGAGAAAGGAGCAGAGTGCTTAGTAGTAATAGAGAAGGTAGAGAGTAATAGTAGAGAGAGTATAGTATATTTCAAAGACAGAGTGTTAGTGTCGAGTGTGTGTAATTCTTCTGAAGCGTGAAGTGTATTGCAGAGGTGTAGAAAGAACTGTGTAAGAACTGAAAAGGTTGTCTCTTTTTATAGTGCAAAAACGAGTAAACAAAAAGGCAAGGAAATAAAATTTCAGTCAATCAAATAGGATCTCCCTTAGTCAAAGGGATTTGATTTCAAACGGGGATGAGTAATTAAGGAAAGGAAAATAATGAAAACCTTTTGAGAGTAGCATAATAGGGGTAAGTTCATATAGTCTATTTAAGGTAAGAAGCCTATAGTACACGGTTTTGAGAGAATAAGGAAAATACAGTAATCAAACAGCCGGAAATTTAAAAGTCTTTGAATGAACTTAGTCAGGAAAAGGGGGAAAGAGGTTAAGTTGTAAAAATCAGTAACAAAATCAATCAAGCCTTAGTAAAAGGAGATTGAAATCAATCACAAGCTAACAGAATCAATTCAGAAGAAAAACCCTCGTATATAAGCATGCTAGTATCAAACAAAAGAGACGGTCATAAGAGGTTTCAAATTATAAAATAGGAAATTCCAAATTGATTATAATCTCTGCATGAGTTCGAGAGCCCAGGGTCTTTTAGAGTAGAACCCTAGAGTCAAACTTGCAAAGACCCAAACCCTAGGGTTTTAATCCGAGTAGGATATAGAAGAGCGAAGGCAAGCCTTTACAATAAGCTTAAGAGTTCCCTGAGGAAACACGCAAACACACGTAGCAAATTAGGAGCAGTAGAGTGACAAAATTGTAAAGAACAAGTTTAAGAGAAAGCTCAGAACTCAAATAGGTTCTGAAGAGAGGAGAGATGTCATGGAATTTAGGAAACAGTAAAAGAAACACGTTTAGAATCCAAACGAATCCAGTGGAAGCAGTAACAGAACAAAGGTAGAGAAACATGCGTATTAGCGGCGAAACATAAGAACAGAAAAAAATACATAAGCCATGGCATGAACATACAGATTCACATAAAGAAAATAAGAAGCAGAAATTTTTGAAAACCCTAAAATTGGACAGACTAATTTTTAAGAAAGAAAATTGGGGAAAAGCATCAGAACCTCGAGTAGAACATGGATCAGTTACAGATCTAAGAAAACAAGGGGAGAAAGAACCTCGAACACGCAATTTAGGGTTTCTCAGAAACCTTATAAACGAGAAGGACTGGAAAGATCTGGTCTTTGAACAGGTATGGGCCATGGCTAAGCCTTGCCAAAGCTCGAACATGCCAGAACGGAGCCGGAGAAATCAAAGGAACTCAGGTCGGCGGAGGACCTGAACAAGCCTGTTGAAGATCGAACCTCGAAGAAACTTGAATAATCGTGGTTTTGGAGTGAAGGGAAGAGAGCACGGGCCATCCATGGCCCTGGGAAGCCATGGATGCCGGTGGATCTGGTCGGAGAAGACGGTAGGCGGTTAGGGTTTCGAGTGGTGTTAGAGAAAGTTTGAGAGATGAGGGAATTTGGGGGCAGCTATTTGTGAATAATTAATTAGGGTTAGGGGTGTGGGTGGAATTAAAAAGGAAAGAAGGAACGAGGGCCGTTGATTAAAACAATCAACGACCAGGATTTAAAAATTGGAAGCGGAAGGGTTAGATCAAACGGGTTTGGGGCGGGTTGAAATTAAAATTGGGTCGTCAATTAAGGGGTTGAAATTGGAGTTTGAATTGGGTGTAATTACGGCTAAAATTGCAAAGAAATAGGGCCAAGTTTTAAATAGCCACTTTCTGCCATTTTATTTAAAAAAAATAGCTAAAAATAATTTAAAAGTAAATTAAAAATAGTGAACTGATTAATAATATATAAACAATAATCTAAAAATATTAGGATCAATTTTATAATTATAAAACGCGGTTAATTATAAAATAGGATATAATTGCAATTTCATGCAATTAAGCTTTAGAAATTCCGAATAAATTTGTAAAAATGTGTAAAAATTATATTAATTATATTTTGTTGTAAATATGAGAATGAAATACGTTATTCGCCAAAAATGATAATTTGGGAATAATTTTGGATTTTGCACTGTTAAAAATAGACAATAAATTAATTCTAAAAACCCCTAAAAAATTGAGGAAAAATACCAAAACCTTTGGGCATGCTTATATATGCATACATATACTATTTTGAAAGTATTTGAGTATATATAGAAAATATATAGGGAAAAATTGGGTATCAACAGCTGCCCCTCTTTACCCGGGAAGGATGAAAGAGTTGTTGGGTAAAGATATGATGGCCAATTTTGACCGGAAGCGGTGATTTGAAAAGAATTTTGACCGAGCTCCGGTTTCTGAGCTGCCTACATATCCCTGGTCTTACAGGAATCAGGCCGTATGTAGTTCAGGAGCCATTGACGGAACATGCCGATGGAGATTCGAAAGGACGGACGCGAGGTTTTGGAGAGACAAGAGGTACTTGGGCAGCCAATCGGCTGCGAGAATCGGAGCGGGATCGCTCCTGCTGAGACGGCCGTTGCTAGCCGATGTACCTGCAAGTGAGCAATATAGGCGCATATCGTGCATAAACTTAAACGTGATGCAAGTTCCCGTTGGACCATGAATGTTGTCCTTGGACGGTTAGGATGACGTCCTCGGACCATGATGTCCTGGGCCATGAAGCGCAAAATTAAAGGATTCGCAGGCTATGAGATGACGTTCTTGGGCTATGATAATGGCGCCTCCGAACCATGATGCCTTTGAATAATGGTATGCAAGATATAAAGTGGGGTCCTCGGGCCATGGCATGGTGTTCTCGGGCTATGAAGATGATGCCTCCGAACGATGACGCCTTTGAAAAATTTGGCAATATTTCAGCCCATGTGATGCAAGATTTGGCGGTATTTTAGCCGATGCAAAAGTGTAAATTGCGATATTTCAGCCGACGGAAATTTAAATAAAACAGGTGATGTTTCAGCCGATGTGAAAAATAAAATGGCCATGTTTCAGCCGTCAGAAGATTTAAATAAAGTTTGGCGATATTTCAGCCGATTGCAAGATGTAAGTAAAAGTGGTGATATTTCAGCCATGCAAGAAGGATAATGGGGCGTTATTTCAGTCATGCAAGATGGAGGTAAAGCTTAACCTCGGACGGCAGAAAAGTAGCCTTATGCAATGAAGGAAATGCAGATGGTGACAACGCTTAGTCTCGGAAGGCAGAAAGGTAGCCTTATGCAATGCAAGGAATGTAGATGGATACAACGCTTAGTCTCGAAAGGCAGGAAGATAGCCTTATGCAATGCAAGGAATGCAGATGGAGACAATGCTTAGTCTCGGAAGGCAGAAATGTAGCCTTATGCAATGCAAGGAATGCAGATGGAGACAATGCTTAGTCTCGGAAGGCAGAAAGTTAGCCTTATGCAATGCAGGAATGCAGATGGAGACAATGCTAGTCTCGGAAGGCAAAAAGGTAGCCTTATGCAATGAAGGAAATGCAGACGGTAATAGAGATTCTTAGCTGATTGCTGGTAACTGATTGTGATATTGCGGCTGCTGGGGAATATTGCGTGCGGACAAGAAAAAATGCGAATAGGTGCGATTGTTCAATGCGATTGCATAATATGTTTGTGTCTCGGCGCCTGCATCCAGAGAAAATTATGAGTTTTGTCAAGGGGGAAAGGTTAGTTCGTTTCCCGTGGCCTTCGACATTGCGTGCATCATTTGTTGTAGCGTTGCTAAACAACAGCTGTCATAGTTATGCATGATTTAACAAGTATAACGTAAATAGAAAATGGTTTTGTTCAAATGAACCAACAACTGCAACGTGGTTCAAAGCATCGCAACCTCTCTTGCTCCAGAATTTTGAAGGTCCTCCTCAAAATTCTGCCCCTGTTTACTGGGCTGGCACTTCTGACGGCTGCACTGAACAAATGCAAAAATCAACTTTGGAATTTTGAGTGTCCTCCTCAAAATTCTGCCCCAGTCCACTGAGGTGACATCCTTGGCGATGAGTGGCTGAAGGCTGACTTCGGAATTTTGAGGGTCCTACTCAAAATTCTGCCCCAGTTCCAATAATAGGGGGAAATGAAGATTTTTATTAAATTGTGACTGAACCCATAGGGCTACCTACGTATCCCCTCTTAAACAGGAATCAGGTCAGGCGTAGTTCAAATTACATTATAGAGAAATCATAGGTGGTCACACAGAGTATCATTTCACCGCATGTGAATTGATTGGCTTTGGTCAAACCTCTCCATCTATTTCTGCAAGAATAAGGGCTCCTCCAGTTAGAACCCGGTGAACCATGTACGGACCTGTCCAGTTGGGAGAGAATTTCCCCTTGGCTTCATCTTGATATGGGAATATTTTCTTCAATACCAGCTGCCCCGGTGTAAACTTTCTTGGCTTAACTCTTTTGTTGAAGGCTTTGGACATTCTGTTCTGATACAGCTGACCGTGGCAAACTGCATTCATTCTTTTCCCATCTATAAGGGCTAACTGCTCGTAGCGACCTTTTATCCATTCTGCGTTATCCAACTCTGCTTCTTGTATGATCCTCAAGGAGGGAATTTCCACCTTGGCGGGGATGACCGCTTTTGTACCATAAACCAACATGTAGGGAGTTGCTCTGGTCGATGTGCGAACTGTGGTGCGGTATCACAGCAAAGCGAATGATAACTTTTCATGCCATTGTTTGTGGCTTTCGACCATCTTCCTTAATATCTTCTTGATATTCTTGTTGGCTGCCTCCATAGCTCCATTCATCTAAGGCCTGTAGGCTGTGGAGTTCTTGTGTTTAATCTTGAGTGCCTCACACATTCCTTTCATTAGGTCGCTGTTGAGATTGAAACTGTTATCAGTGATGATTGATTCTAGAATCCCGAATTGGCAAACAATACGATCACGGACGAAATCTACCACAACTTTCTTAGTCACTGCCTTGTACGATGCTGCTTCAACCAATTTAGTAAAGTAATCAATTCCCAGCAGGATAAATCTGTGCCCGTTTGATGC
Organism: Nicotiana glauca; assembly: GCA_026770625.1. NCBI lineage: Eukaryota > Viridiplantae > Streptophyta > Magnoliopsida > Solanales > Solanaceae > Nicotiana > Nicotiana glauca. Next base: position 174,548 of record MU682094.1, on the reverse strand, counting down.
GGTGGGCTCGATAGGTCCGATGACATCCATCCCCCAGGCGGCAAATGGCCATGGTGAGCTTGTTGCAATAAGCTCGTTTGGAGGCACCTTTATCATGTCTGCATGTATCCGACAGCAATGGCATTTGCGAACATATTGGATACAGTCTGTTTCCATAGTCATCCAAAAATACCCTGCTCGTAGTATCTTCTTTGCTAAGGCAAAACTATTCATGTGTGGTCCGCACGTCCCCGTGTGCACTTCGTCCAATAGTCTGGATGCTTCTTTTGCTTCGACATATCTTAGCAAACCCAAATCGGGAGTCCTCCTATACAGGATTCCTCCGCTGTGAAAGAAGTTGTAGGATAACCTCCGAAGTGTGCGCTTTTGAGTAGCGTTGGCAAGTTCTGGATACTTTCCTATTGTCAAGTACTCTTCGATGTCGTGGAACCATGGTTTTCCATCTGCTTCTTCCTCAACGTGAGCACAATAAGCTTACTGATCATAAATCCTTACTGGGATGGGATCAATGAAATTTGTGTCTGGATGTTGGATTATGGATGACAGAGTAGCCAATGCATCAGCGAACTCGTTCTGGACCCTGGGGACATGTTGAAATTTCGTTTTTGTGAACCTTTTCCTTAACTCCTGTATGTGATGCAAATGGGAAAGTATCTTAGAGTTTTTGGTGGCCCATTCTTCTCGAACTTGATGTATGAGTAGGTCTGAGTCCCCGATCACTAGTAACTCTTGAATGTTCATGGCCATTTGAGTCCCATGATGCAAGCTTCATATCCAGCTATATTATTTGTGCAAGGGAACCTGAACTTGGCGGATACTGGGTAATGCTGGCCGGTTTCTAATACCAGGACTGCTCCTATTCCAACACCTTTGGAATTTGCGGCTCCATCAAAAAACAACCTCCAACCATCGTAGGATTCTGCAATATCTTCTCCTACAAAGGACACTTCTTCATCGGGAAAATACGTTTTCAGGGGTTCGTATTCTCCGCCAACAGGATTCTCGGCAAGGTGATCTACTATGGCCTGGCCCTTAACTGCTTTCTAAGTCACGTAAACAATGTCGAATTCACTTAATAAGATTTGCCACTTGGCGAGCTTGTCGGTGGGCATGGGCTTCTGGAAGATATACTTCAACGGGTCCATCCTGGGTATGAGATAGGTAGTGTAGGTACAGAAATAATGCCTCAATTTTTGAGCTACCCAAGTCAGAGCACAACAAGTGCATTCTAATAAGGAATACCGAGCCTCGTACGGGGTAAATTTCTTACTGAGATAGTAGATGGCCTGCTCCTTTCTTCCCATTTCATCATGCTGTCCCAAAACACAACCGAATGCTCCATCCAAAACTACGAGATAAAGCAACAAGGGCCTTCCTGGCTTGGGCGGAACCAAGACTGGTGGTGTTGACAGGTATTACTTGATTCTGTCGAAGGCTTTTTGACAATCGTCGGTCCATCTAGTAGCAACTTCTTTCTTTAACATTTTAAAGATGGGTTCACAAATAACTGTGGACTGAGCTATGAACCGGCTTATATAGTTGAGTCTTCCCAAGAAACTCATCACACCCTTCTTGATCTTCGGCAGTGGCAATTCTTGGATGGCTTTGATCTTTGATGGGTCCAATTCTATTCCTCGACAACTCACGATGAAACCCAGCAGTTTTCCGGCAGGAACCCCAAATGCACACTTGGCGACAAGTGAACACTTATGCGGGTTTCCTTGACATTATCTGTATCTCCCGAATTAATGACCTTAGTTTCTTTCAGGTTGGACTTAGGTCTTTTCTCAAAATTCTCAACTTCTATGATGACCTCTTTGGGTATCTCATCTTCTTCTGAGTCTATATGCTTTTGTTGCGTTGTTTCGTTGCAAGTCACTCTCGTTGGTTCATCGTCAAGATAAGTAATAGTAATGCTGTATAAAATAGAGTAAATGATAGAGAAAATAATAAGCAAGATATATATGATAAACTGAAATGCTTTGATTAAATCCATAATAGTTTGAAACATCAGAGCTCTTTTCGAAAAAAGATAATGCAGAAGAAAATCAACTAGTAAAGTAAGCTAAAAATGTGATGCATGGTGCTTTTGTTTATCCTTTCTACCCCGAAGCTTTTCGGGCCCTGACGGTCCTAATTGAACAGTTGCTAAGGCGGTCTCCTCTGTTCACAGCTTGTATGGAAGGGCCTTCCTCCCCCTCCTCCTCGAAAAGAACACAACAGTCCATATCATCATCCTCCAGGAACAAATTCTTCATGGCTCCCAATGCCTTATCTTCTTCTGACCCATATATAGTATCTGCCGGTTGGAAGGTCTGCTCCAAGCTAGGTATCCGAAACTCCAATAGATAGTAGGGGCCACGCCATGGTGGTGACCAGTTTTGGAACTCCTCCCAAGTATAACCGTACCCTAGGCCAAATGTGGTACCATGCTTCTTTAGTTTGATGGGCTTAGTGATCCCCTGAAGATTCTTGCCAGGCTCATACCCATGCCAATTTAGGATACTCTCGATCTTGTTTTCCCACCACCTGTCCTTATCTATAGCGTTGATCCTTTCGATGTGGTGGTATGTTTCTCCGCCTATTCTCCTTCTGCCCCCGATCATTGGGATGGTGTGACGACTATATATGGGGTTACTACCATCTCCATGAATGATCACTTCTTGGTGGTTCCATTTGAACTTTACTGCTTGATACAGGGTCGAGGCTACGGCTTCAGCAGCGTGGATCCAGGGGCGTCCTAATAGCAACTTGTAGGATGCTGGGACGTCTATTACTTGGAAGTGGACGTCGAATCAGGTTGGCCCCATTTGCAAGCATAGGCTGATTTCTCCAATAGTGGATCTCTGGGACCCATCAAAGGCTTTGACATTGATAGCCTCATCTTTGACCTAGTGTAGGCCTTTCCCCAGAGATCTGAGAGTTACAAGTGGACAAATGTTGAGGCTCGATCCCCCATCAATCAGGACTCTAGTGATGAAATAATCTTCGCATTACACGGTGATGTGCATTGCCTTGTTATGGCTCAGACCTTTTGGTGGCAACTCATTTTCATGGAAAGTTATTTTATGTCTCTCCAGCACTTGCCGTACCATATTCGCCATTTCACCCCCGGTTATATTGCTGGGCACATAGGCTTCACTCAGTATCTTCATTAAGGCATTCCTGTGAGTGTCTGAACTCTACAGAAGAGCCAGGATAGATATCTGTGCTGGTGTTTTATTCAACTGTTCAGCGACCGAGTACTCCTTAGCCTGTATTTTCCTCCAAAGATTGTCAGGCCCTATTTCAATAGGACGTCCCGGGGCTTGCTTACCGAACTCGGCTAGGCGCTCTGGGGTGTAGACCCTTCCTGTTCTAGTCATTCCTTGCGCGGCAATTGTTTCTCCTATCCTGGTCTTTCCTTTCCTCCTGGCCTCGGTAGTGTAATCCCATGGTACAACATTCGAGTGGAATGGTGTTATGTCAGTCATCGCCACCGGAATAGGCACATTTGGTGGTAGCACAACAACTTCAAAAGGTGTAGGTGCCTTTGGAACTCCAAACTCAACCTCGATTGGCCCGGGAGTCTTTGCAGATGGAGGTACTTCAAATTCAAGAGGTATAGACATATTTACTTCGTCATCCTTGGAGTGCTGATTCTGTACAACAATTGGGTTAAGGGTAACCACTGGCTTCTTTGATTCATCCCCTTCAGCAATCAAACCTATCGACCCTTGGGGTCCCAATCATCCTCGATCTCAATCATATGAATGTCTCCATTTTTATGGTCAGGCAGGGTTTTTTTTCGAATGTTAGGAGTGGGCTCCTTTGCTATGATGACCTTATTGTCGATCAAGGTTTGAATCTTGTCTTTCAATGAATGGCGCATTTTTGGTGTTGAACCAAAATCTATCCATGAAGTACGATGCCATGCTCACCCAACTCGTCCACTTCCTGGGGTCCTGACTGATATACCAGGATAGTGCATCTCCCTTCAAACTACTTATGAAGAGCTTCATGCGGATTTTCTCATCTCTCCCAACCCCAACTAACTTGTTGCAATAGGTCCTTAGGTGGACTCTAGGATCTCCGGTTCCATCAAACATTTCGAACTTGGGAGGTTTGTACCCCTCCGGAAGTTCAACATCTGGTTGAATGCACAAGTCTTCATAGTTCAGTCCCTCAATGCATTTGCTACCTTCGACACCCTGGACCCGACTAGTTAACTTCTTGAGCTCAACTGCTAAGTTCCTAATGAGGGAGTCTTTGTCATCCGACTCAGGTACATTTGAGATCGGTTGGGTGTAGTGAGGTACAGTTTCCACAAAGATAGGAGTGTTATGGAGGTGGTCGTTTGTGGTGTTTGGTGGCTCGAGAATGAGCAGTGGAGCGTTGTTGTATGTGTAGCAGGTTTGAGTGTGGGTAGGCTGTATTTGTAGTTTCGGGGTGTTTTATGGAGTTGCGGAGTTCTGGTTGTTGTTATCAGGAGCAGCAAGAGAGAATGATAGGCTTGCCAAGTTCCGAACTTGGTCCAACTCTTCCTGGAATTTCA
>MU682094.1:147751-162696 GCA_026770625.1 Nicotiana glauca | reverse complement strand
TCAGTAGGAGAAACAGTAGAAGGACATGCAAGATAAACATGTAAAGCATACTCATAGACAAAATCAGTAGAAGCAGTAACAGAACAAAGGCAGAGAAACATGTGTATTAGCGGCGAAACATAAGAACAAACGAAAATACATAAGCCATGGCATGAACACACAGATTCACATAAAGAAAAGAAGAAGAAGAAGAAGAAGAAGAAGAAGAAGAAGAAGAAGAAGAAGAAGAAGAAAAGCTTTTAAGATTTTTGAAAACCCTAAAATTGGACAGACTAATTTTTAAGAAAGAAAATTGGGGAAAAGCATCAAGAACCTCGAGTAGAACATAGATCAGTTACAAATCTAAGAAAACAAGGGAAGAAAGAACCTCGAACACGCAATTTAGGATTTCTCAGAAACCCTAGGAACGAGAAGGCCTGGAAAGATCTGGTCATTGCATAGGTTTGGGCCATGGCTAAGCCTTGCCAATGTTTGAACATGCCGGAACGGAGCCGGAGAAAAAGGAACTCAGGTCGGCGGAGGACCTGAACAAGCCTGTTAAAGATCGAACTTCGAAGAACCTTGAATAATTGTGGTTTGGGAGTGAAAGGAAGAGAGCACGTGCCAACCATGGCCTTGGAAAGCCATGGATGCCGGTGGATCTGGTCGGAGAAGACGGTAGGCGGCTAGGGTTTCGAGTGGTGTTACAGAGAGTTTAAGAGACGAGGGAATTTGGGGGCGGCTGTTTGTGAATAATTAATTAGGGTTAGGGGTATGGGTGGAATTAAAAATGAAAGAAGGAACGAGGGCCGTTGATTAAAACAATCAACGACCAGGATTTAAAAATGGGAAGCGGACGGGTTAGATCAAACGGGTTTGGGGCGGGTTGAAATTAAAATTGGGTCATCAATTAAGGGGTTGAAATTGGGGTTTGAATTGGGTGTAATTAAGGCTAAAATTGCAAAGAAATAGGGCCAAGATTTAAATAGTCACTTTTTCCCATTTTATTTAATAAAAATAGCTAAAAATAATTTAAAAGTAAATTAAAAACACTAAAATAATTAATAATATATAAACAATAATCTAAAAATATTAGGAACTATTTTATAATTATAAAACACTGTTAATTATAAAATAGGCTATAATTGCAATTTCATGCAATTATGCTTTAGAAATTCCGAATAAATTTGTAAAAATGTGTAAAATTATATTAATTATATTTTGTTGTAAATATGATAATGGAATACGTTATTCGCCAAAAATTATAATTTGGGAATAATTTTGGATTTTTGTACTGTTAAAAATAGACAATAAATTAATTCTAAAAACCCTTAAAAAATTAAGGAAAAATACCAAAACCTTTGGGCATGCTTATATATGCATACATATACTATTGTGAAAGTATTTGAGTATATATTAAAAATATATAGGGAAAAATTGGGTATCAACTGGGTATTGCTCCGAGTATCGCCTATGAAGGACGTGATGAGATTTGGGAAGAAGGGCAAGCTTAGCCCTAGGTACATTGGTCCGTTTGAGATCCTTGATCGAGTGGGAGAGGTGGCTTATAGACTTGCATTGCCTCCTAGCTTATCAGTCGTGCATCAAGTTTTTCATGTATCCCTGCATCGGAGGTATCACGGCGATCCAGCCCACGTGTTAGATTTAAGCACTGTCCAGTTGGACAAGGACTTGTCCTATATGGAGGATCCGGTAGCTGTCCTAGACCGATAGGTTCGTCAGTTGAGGTCCAAGATATTCCCTTCTGTTCGTGTCCAATGGAGAGGTCAGCCTCCCGAGTGATCGACCTGGGAGTTCGAGACTAATATGCGGAGCCGTTATCCTCATCTTTTTCCCGACTCAGGTACTTCTTTCTTTTGTCCGTTCAAGGATGAACGACTGTTTTAGTGGTGGAGGATGTGACGACCCAAAGGGGTCGTCACTTGTTTTCTTACCCATTCTATACTTTCGAGGCCTTGAAAACCTCATCTGGGGCTGCCTCGATTTGCATGCTCAGTCCGGGCGCGTAACCAGAAGGCTTAGATATGAATTCTATGAGAAAATGCTAAATTTTGATATTAAGTTGAATAAATTTTACTCCGGTCAACCTTTTAGGTAAAAGGACCCAGACCCGTGATTTGACGGTCTTGGAGGGTCCGTAGGAAAATATCGGACTTGGGCGTATGCCCGAAATCGAATTCCGAGGTCCCAAGTCCAAGAAATAAATTTTTGTGTGAAATTGTTTTTTGGAAATAACTAAGGAAATTGGAAATGAAATTTGATTAGAAGTCTATGGTATCGGGTCCGTATTTTTGTTCCGACTCCCGGTACAAGTCTTATATATAATTTAAGCACTTTCTGTAAAGTTTGGTTGAAAATGAACGTCGTTTGACGAGTTTCGAACTAAAAATGGGAATTTTGATGTTTTATAAAAATTTGGAAGAAATTATGAGTTTTGAGGCTTGATTAGATGTTTATGACGTTATTTTAGCGATTTGATCGGACGGATAAGTCCGTAGGATGTTTTTGAGGTTATGTGCATATTTGGTTTGGAGCCCCGAGGGCTCGGGTGAGTTTTGGATAGGTGTCGGATTGCATTTTTGAACTTGTAAAAAATATGTTATTTTTGCTTCTGTGATCTTCGCATTTGCGAAGATGAGCCTCGCAATTACGAGCTTGCAAATGCGAGCTTTGAGTAGCAATTGTGAAGCCTTGGACCTGGGCATATGATTGCAAATGCGATCCAATTTCTCGCAAATGCGAATAAGGGATTTTTGGGCACTGATCGCTAATGCGATCCTTGTGCTCGCAAATGCGAATTTTGGTTGATCGCAAATGCGATCTTATGTTCGCAAATGCAAAAATAGGAAAATTAGTAAGGGTTCGCAAATGCGAACCCAGCTTCGCATTTCCACAATTGCAAACCCCAGTTCGCAATTGCGACATCAGAGACCCAACAATTTTTATACTTAGTCGATTTTCTACCATTTTTCACCATTCTTTCAAGACCCAAACCCCATAGGCGATTTTTCAAGGACAAAACTTCTTCCAAATCATTTGTAAGTCGATTTTTACTTAATTCCTTCAATCATTTACATCATTTAACATGTTTTCCACTTTAAATCAATGAAATTCATGGGTGAAATTAGGGGTTTGGGTTAGAACCTTGTTTTTCAAAAATTGGGGATTTGAACTTCGATTTGAGGTCCGATTTCGAAACAAATCATGGGTTCATGGGGGAATGGGTAACCGGATTTTTGTTCGAACCTCACATTTTGACCACGTTGGCTTGAGGGACATTTTGGTTATTTTATCTATATTTTCATCTTAGATGTAAATTAAATAGTAGAATTAGTTTCTTGAGATGTTATTTACGAGATGTAATTGAAATGAATAGATTTGGGCCATTTGGAGTCGGATACTCGTGACAAAAGAGTGATTTCAAGTTGATTTTTGGAGCCGATTGAGGTAAGTGGCTTGTCTAATCTTGTGTGGGGGACCTTTCCCATAGGATATGATTTTTGGTAATTGAATGCCTTGTACGTGAGGTGACGAGCGCGTACTCGAGCTAATTGTTGAAAACTCTATTTTTACTTAAGATATTGAGTCTGAGTTTTATTTTGAATTTGCTTTATTCTACTTGCAATTATAACTTGTGTTAGATTAGAAAGGCATGTTTTGGTTGATTTAAATTGCCTATTTGCTTAAGTTACCTTAACTGTACTACGTGAAGCATGTTAGGCTAGTACTACCTGTTGTTTGTATTCTCGTACTTCATTCCTGAATATCTTTTGGTTGTGGTTGCACATTTACATTGGGACTACGGATGTGGGATTTCGGTAGCTCCCCCTTGTTTGTTTACTTTGGGACGGTATCCCGGGAGCTCCTCGGACAGTTGATGAAATGGAATACATGATAGTATCCTGGGAGATCCTCGTTATTGGTACTGATATTGAGTTGTTTCACTCTGTGTTTTACCTTATTTTCTGCATGTTATTATTGCTTCGTATAACTTGTCTTACTTCATAATTTTATTAGTTATTTCTATTTATTTTTATGTTGTTACAAGGTTTAATACTATATTTTATCTCAGTAGGGCCTTGACCTTCCTCATCACTACCCAACCGAGGTTAGGCTTTGCACTAATTGAGTACCGCTGTGGTGTACTCATGCTCTTTCTACGCATGTTTTTCATGTGCAGATCCAGGTACCCTCACTTAGGCGCACTATCCTTGAGGCAGGGAGAGCTACGGAGACTTCGAGGTACATCTGCAGCGTCCATAGACTGAAAAGTCTCCTTCTTACTCTATCTAATAGCATTTAGACTTCTTTCGTACTTTGATGTAGACTTTTCTCGAGTTTAGAGCAGTGTATTACATTTCTATTAGCTTGTGTTTCCCGTGAGTTTCCGGGTTTTGGGATAATATTGTAGACTTCCGCGTTTGAGTTGTATATGCCAAGTGTCACTTACATACAGTTTTCCTCCTATTTTGCTTAGTTTAATTAATTGTTTCCGAAAGTTATATTATTTTCTCATTGTTAGGCTTACCTAGTCGTAGGAACTAGGTGCCATCACTACATGTTCACGGAGGGCGAACTGGGGTCGTGACAAGTTGGTATTTGAGCTCTAGTTTCATAGGAGTCACGGAGCACAGGCCAGTTTATTAGAGTCACGATGATCGGTACTGAGACGTCTGTACTTATCTACGAGAGGCTATGTAACGGTTTAGGAAAAATCTTCATTTCATTTGATTTCCTTGTCGTGCGGTATTTTGACATTAATTCTAAAATTTTGTCTTTTATTCTCTCACATATGGTGAGGACACGTGCTACTCGAGATGATCAGGCACCGCGCCTCCTACTGCAGCCATCAGAGGCAAGGGTCGGGGTAGAGGTCGAGGAGGTACACATGGTGCAGCCAGAGCACCTGCGCGAGCTACCGCCGAGGGACCACCAGCAGATCCAGTTGGAGCCCAGGCACCTGGCACGCCTACTACTGCCGCTACTACTCCAGTTCTCCAGGAGACTTTGGCTCAGTTCATGAGTATGTACACCATCATGGCTCAGGCAGGGTTGCTTCCCGTTGCTGCAGCCACATCCTAGGCCGGACTCCCGCCGCCCGCACTCCTGAGCAGCGAGTGCAGGTTGATAAGGTTCCCGAGATTATTCCCGCATCGCCTGCAGTGCCAGTTCAGCCCGAGGATGGGACAGCTGCTTCAGAAGACGAGCAACGGAGACTTGAGAGGTTCAAGAAGTGTGATCCCCCAGTATTTAGTGGATTAGCATCAGACGATGCCTTGGGATTTCTAGAGGAGTGTCCCCATATTCTTCTCACAATGGGCATAGTGGAGTCCAGCTGGGTTTTTTTCACTTCTTTTCAGCTTCGAGGAGCCGCCTATGATTGGTGGCGCACTTATAAGATAGATAGTCCAGTCGAGGCTGCTTCACTGACTTGGACCCAGTTCTCGGATATTTTTATGAGAGTTTGTCCCCCAGAGTCTCAGGGATACATGGCGCACAAAGTTTGAGTATTTGCGCCAGGGTGCTATGACCGTTTCAGAGTATGCTATTCGGTATACCAGGTTGGCCTGGCATGCACCGGCGTTGGTTGCTACAGTCCGTGAGAGAGTTTCTAGGTTCATTGATGGTCTTATCCCACCCATCAGATCTAGCATGGACCGAGAGTTGGAGATGGACATTCCTTATCAGCAGGTAGTGAGCATTGCTAGGAGGATCGAGGATATGCTCGCCAGGGAGCCAGTGGAGAGAGAGGCCTAGAGGTCTCGAGAGTCGGGCCACTACTCTGGTGCCCGTACCCCAGCAGCAGGTCGACATGGTAGGGGTTTTGTGGGTCGCGCCGTTCATTCAGCTCTTCCAACAGCCAACAGTGCTCCAGCTCTGCCTATATCTTAGGAGTCTCACTATGCACCTCCAGTTTCTAGCACGCCTCCTGCGCGGGGTGCTTCTAGAGGTCTGTCCAGCAGACCTGACCTTAGTCAGTCACAGCCACCGCGTCCTCCCAGAGCTTGTTTCGAGTGTGGTGATACACATCATATGGTTAGGGACTGCACCATACTCGGTACGGGTGCATCTTCACAGACTTCTCAACCACAACATGCCTACCAGAGTTCTCAGGCCATGATCACAGCTCCAGCTGCTACCCCATCTACCCAGCCGGCTAGGGGCAGAGGTCGGGGAGATAGAGGTCGCCCTCGAGAGAAGGGCCAGGCCAGATATTATGCTATTCCAGCTCATATCGAGGCTGTTGCCTCTGATTCCTTCATCACAGGTATTATACTGGTTTGTCACAGAGAGGCATCGGTTCTATTCGATCCGGGCTCTACTTATTCTTATGTATCTTCTTACTTTGCTCCGCATTTGGGTGTGCCTCGGGATTCTTTGAGTGTCCCCGTTTATGTTTCTACTCATGTGGGAGATTCTTTTATTGTGGACCATATTTATGGGTCATGTTTTGTTACTATTCATGGTTTTAAGATCAGAGTGGATTTATTGTTACACGGTGTGGTTGATTTTGACATTATTTTGGGCATGGACTGGTTGTCGCCCCATTTTACTATTCTTGATTGTCATGCCAAGACCGTGACGCTTGCTATGCTAGGTATTCCGCGTGTTGAGTGGAGTGGTACTTAGATCACACTCCCAGTACAGTTATCTCTTTCTTTAAACGTCAACGTATTGTTAAGATAGGGTGTGCGGCGTATTTAGCTTATGTGAGAGATATTAGCGTTTATACCTTTTTTTTTTGATTCAGTTCCAGTGGTACAGGATTATCCCGATGTGTTTCTAGCTGATCTCCCGGGCATGCCGCCTGATAGGGATATTGATTCTGGCATTGATCTATTGCTGGGCACTCAGCCCATTTCCATTCCTCCGTTTCGCATGACTCCTCTCGAGTTGAAGTAATTGAAGGATCAGTTGCAGGAATTGTTTGATAAGGGTTTGATTCACCCCAGTGTTTCACCTTGGGGTGCTCTTGTCTTCTTTGTGAAGAAAAAGGATGGTTCTATGTATATGTGTATCGATTACCGCCAGTTGAACAAGGCTACAGTGAAGAACCATTATCCTTTGCCTCGTATCGAGGATCTGTTTGACCAGCTTCAGGGTGCACATGTGTTTTCTAAGATTGACTTACGCTCAGGTTACCATCAGTTGAAGATTCGGGAGCCAGATATCCTGAAGACTTCCTTCAGGACTCGGTATGGCCATTACAAGTTCCTTGTTATGTCATTTGGGCTGACTAATGCCCTAGCAGCCTTTATGCATTTGATGCACTGTGTGTTTGGACCATATCTCAACTCGTTTGTTATTGTTTTTATTGGTGATATTCTGGTGTATTCTCGGAGTCGGGAAGATCATGAACAACACCTGAGGACCATGCTTCAGACCCTGAGAGAGAAGAAGTTATTCTGGTGTATTGAACTAGGGTTTTATTTCAAAACCCCTAATTCTCTCAGCCCAACTTCAAGACTCTGAATTGAGTTTGGGTCCTTCCTTGTTTTCATGTGATTCTGGCCTTTTTACTAAACTCTTCTATACTAGATTTCTCTATTGATTTTACAGTAATATGACAGTCTCCTTTGATACTTAACATGCTCACATACTTTTTATATATTATGAATTTCCCTCTAAATGGTTTTCGAAGTTGCAATTAGTTCAAGCTTCCTTCTGAATATAGTCTAATTGATTTCTTTCCATTGTTTACTGATTTTCTCTATGACTCGACCTAAGTAAAACCCTTTTTCATCTTTTCTGTCTCGGTTCATTCATACAAAATCTAAGACCATTTGATTTATGGTTGTTAATTGATCTTCTTACCTTATTTGCACAAACCGTGTACTTCAAAACCTTGTCCTTAAATAACCTTTTTATGTATGTGCCCTTAACTGCATGATGTGAACAAAGTGTTTATTCAATTTCTTTCCTTAATTGGGTTTTACCCATTTGAATCTGAATCCCTTAATTAAAGGGAGTCTTGGGCAATTAATTGGCTATCAGTCCTTTTATTATTTTCCTACCTTATTTCCTCATGACTTTCACACTATAAATACATAACTCTTTAACACACAACACACACGATTGACAATCCTTCACTACTACCTCACAATCTCTTCTCAACTCTTACTAGCACTCTATTCTTGTCTATTATGTGGCTTCTACAGGACTACTGCACTTTCTCTATTTTGTTTCTTTGAAACTGGTATGTCCTAATTTAAGTTTCAACATCATCACAATATGTTTATTTACAACTTCCGTATCCATGTCCACTTTGCTGTTTCTGTAGAGTTAAACATTTAAATTGAATATACTCATATCTTTCTACCTATTTCTATTGTGAATCCTTCCTCCCCTACCCTATTACCCTTTTGTGTTTGTGAGTTGTGGCTTAAGGCATAGAAATGAGAGTTGTTTCCCTTGAATTAAGTTTGAATTAGTAGGGGTCTTAACCTCTATATAAACAGGCTGGAGGGTGTGCTAGCATATCCCATTGCTGGGTGTGCCCATCAGCCTGCTTTTCTTTTACTCTTGCAAATTCCCCCATTCCCTATACTCTTGTGTGTATTAATGTTTACTGTTTCCCTTTCCCTTTCCCCTTTCAGAATCTTGCACTTACGCTCTCTCTTAGTTCCTAAGTTCTGCCCCCTCTTGTGAGCCTTGCCTTGGGGCCTTGAGTTCCCTCTGAACTTGGACACGTGAGGGCTGGCTTTTCCACTGCACTATGTTTTAATCAGGTAATGTATTTTGGGTTTAAGCACTGCCCGGAGTTCATGTGAGACTCTTAGGGAACTTTGACGCACCCCCAAATGGGAGAAAGGCTTTGAAATCTGATCTTTGGAGTTGGTTTACTTTATGTTTAAGACAGGAAGTCTGAATCAGGCTCTCCTTGGTTGTACTTTTAATCTCTGATGTATTTTTTTTCTTTACTTTATTTTCTTCTGGGTTGTAATAACTTTGAAATAAAACTCTTAGGGATGGCTAGTGAAGAGGGAGGGTAACCATGTATGCAAAAGGTGTAGATAACGTGTCTATGGGATTTCTAATTTCAGCATTCTCATGTAGATAACCTGCCTATAGGATATCCAATTTCAACATTCTCATATAGATACCACATCTATAGGATTTCTAATTTCAGCATGTTCACATATAGATGCTATTTCTATAGGATTTCTAATTTCAGCACGTTCGCATATAGATGCCATGTCTATAGGACTTCTACATTCTTATATATAGATACCATGTCAATAGGATGCGCATGCATGTAGAAAATATATCTATAGGTCCTTTCTGATTCTTGCATACCCCATTTCTCACTAGGCAAACATGTTCATAGGTCTGAATAACCAAAATGCAATCAGATATCACGTTCGTAATAAAATGCAACACCTAGTATCATGTTGTAGGTTTTCTGCATTTTTTCCATATCTATTAAGTGTTTAAAATCAGCAACATGTAGAAAGCATGCCTATAGGAACTATCAACCAAGTCTGAAACGTTTCCACTCGCTTATGAGTCTAAAACCAGTAATAATGTTTGCAGAACCTGTAGCTTTTGCTAAAGTTTACTTTTCTTTAATAATCTGGTAACGCCCCCTTAATCAGTATGTATTCAACCAACTTCATTATTTTCTAAATTCAGTAGATATCATGCCTACAGGAGCTTATGTCCCATACTTAGGCAATCCTTAGGGTAAAGTTTATTAACCGTATCAGTCTAATTCAGACTTTTTTTTTCCTGAAAATTGTGATAAATCAGCCTGCTCCAACTTTTAAGTTTTAATCAGACCCTAAAACAGTACGTGCAAGACATGCTAAACTATGTGCTTTTCTATGGTTTGAAAGAGGTCTGTCTAAGCCCTTTTTATTTGTTTATATGCTTCCCCCCAAACTTGCTATATGTGTTTTGTTTGTTGCCTTAGAATTTTTGCCTTTTGAAACTACAAATAATCTCAACATCTGCTCCCTTTGGGATTATTAGTCCCAAATACCTCCGAGATTGATAGGATTGGGGCAGGTAATAGCATGCAATAAGTCAACGAGACCATTTCGCACTTTAGTACCTTAAAGGGGTGGGAAAGGGTAGATATGGATATGATGACCACGTGATAACATCATGCGTAAGAGTGATTACCGGATTTTGTGTGGGGTGATCCATATTATTAATAAACCTACGACCCCCTTCCCTTTGTTCTTTGTTTCTTTTAAATCTTTAAAAATGTTTCTTCTAAGTCAGCTCTCTTTAATGCTTTCAGACTTTGTTTATTTCTAAACTTTATGTGAAAAATCTCCTCTTATTTGAAGTCCTACTTGTCTATGTGTTATTTGTAACTTAAGTCACAACAATAGAATGGCCGAGAACCACACTAGTGGATTTTGAGAGGTGCCTAACACCTTCTTCTTGGAATAATTTAAAGCCCTTACCCTATCTCTGGTTATCAAAAAAAATCAAGCTCTTCTAAAGTGTCCTAATGCACTTAAATCATTAGGTGGAGACTCTTCAATTCCATTAAACCCAATTCCCAAAAGGGAACGAATTGTCTTCCAAATGTCATAAATCTGATTTCGCGAGAAAAAAAGGGGCGCGACAGCGGGGCCCTGTCCCGACCTTTATGATGAGTATATACTCTTAGAGGCTTGTGGGCAGATTTCATGTATACGGAGGCCTTTTCGGCCTATGTCTTTAGTTGATAAATGATCATGTTGGCCTAATAGGCCCGTATGTCACATGTATAATTTTTTTAATATCAGGTTGGGTTGTCCTATATTGAGTATTCCCCTATTTATATTCTGGCCAACCTATGACGACCCATTTGGTCCATTTGCCAATGACAGTATAATATGAAAGATATGTTATGTTGATACTCGGTTGAGTAAGGTATCGGGTGCCCGTTGCGGCCCATCAGTTTGGGTCGTGACAAAAGTGGTATGAGAGCAGTTCTATCATAGGGAGTCTACAGGCCGTGTCTAGTAGTTTCTTTTTATGGGTGTGTCGTGTACCACGCTTATAAGAAAGAGGCTACAAGGCATTTAGGATTGTCACTCTTTCTTCTTACTCTAGATCGTGTGGTAGATCTCACTTGTAAGAGTTTAGATTCCTAAATTCTATTATATTCCTAATACAATGATACTGACATCTAGAAAGACGATTGGTAAGGAGTTGAATATAGCTGTGGAAGAATTGTGTCAGAGGAACTCGATTTTGCATCATGCTTATGATGAGTAAATGTAAGATCTCTCGTAGAACATATGGATAATATGATGTGTATCCCTCTTGATAAGGATCCTTAAGGCAAGAATATTTATCCACCTTTATGGTGAAAGACAATGAGAGATTCAGAAGATAAATACAAGTTTCCGTGAAGAAGGCTACGAGGTACCCAGTTAATGAAGAATAACAGTATTTACAGTTCTAGCAGAGCGATATAAATATTTTGAGATACCTTTAATTGTAACAGAGGTATGTACAATTAGTCACACACATCTTAAGAGATGGACGAATATCAGGAATCTGCTGGGGTTAGAGTAACCCAAAATGATGGTTGGATTGTTTGCGTTAGTTGACATTTCCGAAGGATTTTGTAAATGTGCTAACAAAATCTCCTTGTGTGACACCCAGATGGTACACTTTAAAATAGTACAGCTAGATATGAGCACTATAAAGATAGGCACTAGAAGCCTAGAACAGATAAATATTACCTTAGTATGGCTCCCGTCCATAGTAAAGAAAGAATGTTAGGCAACCCGATGGGCCAGTAGATGGATCAAGGGGACCTAAAAGCAAAAGAATGTCCTGTTAAAATTTTAAAAATAAAGTGAAAGACAGAAATGTTAGCCAAAATGAGAAGAGAGTTAGTGAAGCGTTATAAGTAAGATGTGATGCATGGATGACAATGGTAGAAAAAAATGACGGTATTATAGAATATATAGTCAAGTTAAGGAAAAGACGAGAGGAGCCAAGCCTTGAGACAACAAAAGAGTATAGGCTATAAAGACATATCCTCATTTCGAGAAGTAAGTTCGTGACTCCAACGTGACTACTGGAAAGGAGAGTTAATCCGCAGAGTAATAGACATCAGTAAGGGCTGGTGAACAAGATAAACTTAATATGAATTAGGGGCTAAGTAATTTGATAATATTCAGCATCATGAGAATTTTAGATTTGCATTCCGGTGATAATAGAACGGACCACAGAAGAAGATTCAGGAGGAATTCAGAGAATGGTCATTTAGGAAGAAGCTTCCCTAAAACAAGCAATGTGAGAAAAGTTAAGTTTATGGGACTGTAGGTGCCAGTTACACTAGGTGTTTCCCTCGTAAGTAAAGAAATTTGTTATCTTTGGTACGGAAATATTATTGCAAGGCGGGTAAGGGTCATCGATGATGTGAAAGGACATCAAAGATGAAGAGGTAAAACATTTATAGGTAGGTCGTCCTAGCTCCAACTCTTAGTACTCCCCTAAAGGGGGGAATATGGAGTAATATGGCATTAAGTCAAAATTAAGTGGTTCGAGTAATTATGGAATGGTAAAGTAAGAATGTGATAAAATACTGAAAAAGGGACGAGATTGCACTTATTCGAAGCCAGCCGTATGCTACAATTCCAGAATATTATACAAACACAACGTCAAGGAAAGGAGGTAAGGGTCCCTGCCCGAGATGTTATTAATAGATAAGGAGTCAGTGCGACAAGTTAAGCCAAAGGAAATAACCCCAGAAAGATTACACGGAATATTGATTTGTGTTTACCGTGAAAATGGTAACAACAATTAAATTTATGGCACTCTAAAAATATGTGATCTATTTGTTAAGAAATTCATGCTGTATATGTGAGACTTAGAAACGAAATAAGAATTAAGGATAAGGTGAAGGTCAAACCAATATGTTAAAAATTGGGGCCTCGAGCTTGTTGATTCGGGGCCTCGAGGTCGATTTTGGGGCTCGACTGTGAGCTATTGAGGGTAAATGAAGTATGATTAACAGTTATGATAAAATCAAAAGGCTCTTTGTGGCCAATGATAATAAATAAATGATGAACAATAATAAAGATAATAAATGGGAATAATAATATTAAGAGAATATGTAATAGAGTAGAGAGAATGTTGTTTTATATTTCTTTTGGAGCAGCTGAAGCAACATATCCTTACAAAATGACAAGGACTCTCTTTATATAGAAGGAAATCCCCAAAAAGTACAAAATACATTAATTACATAGATATGGGGATGGGACAGCTGAATGACGCCCTGATTTGGATTCAGAGTAGCCCGTTTAGACTGTGTCAGACCTAGCCGCGTGCCTTTAGAACTCCCATTTCCACCATTACCATGATTATTACTACGTTGGGGTCGAGTGTTGTCCACTCTCAAAGGAAAATATTCGGCCACGGTGTCAAGCCTTTGAGGTGATCCTGCAGCCTCGAGCCTTCGAGGTGATCTTCCAAGTGCGTTATTGACGAGAATTTGGACCCTTCGATTTCACCGTGTATAGATAGTCCCCGTGTTTCTTAGAGAGGAGTGATAAGAAATGATTTCGACATCCAACTCTTCAGACTTCCCATGATGACATTATACCGATGATATCATCTTATGACGTAAGCCTTCACGATAACCGGGACATCCCATGGTCTTGTCTTTTCAGCATCATTTAATGCATTGCTGATTCCCATTCTTTAAAGCGACAATATCACCATGTACTCGGTTTTCAATAATGCATTGATTCCATTTGCCGATCCGTCTTTCAAAGGTATTGATCGCATCGTTGGCCATATTATCACCCATATAAATAGCGGCCTTCCGATACTATCTCTCTATCCAATTGCCTTTCAACCTTTTTTCATCCCTTTCTCCCTAGTTCTCTTCTCCATTGCTATCTACCATGTTTGAGGTCTATGGCCTTAGGGTTATATGGCAGCGTTCTCATCAGCCACGCCATGGCCTTTTGCCTGGGCTTTCCTTTGTCGAGCGAGATTACATTGTCTTATCGCTATTGTTGTTGTTGTTATGGTTGTTACTACAGTCTTCATTGGCTCGAGGGGGGCCGACTGCTTCTGAGTTAGGGGGACATTTGGTCCCTTACTTCTGGTTGAATGAAAATAATGCTTTGAACCTTTAGGCTTGTTAGAGCAATTTTTAGGCCCTGCAATAATCTTTGAGGGGGAATTCGCTTGGGACCCCGAAAATAGAGGCTATCTTTGGACTTTCGAGAATAGTCCCCGAATGGGGTTTGCTCAGACTCAGGCCATTTGGAAGATTTTTTGACCTTATCATAAATATCCTTAAGGCGTCGTAGGTAGATCTAGAACGAGGTCTTACCCGAATGTACTCCGTGATCAAGCTCATATGAGTGGAGCATAAATGCTTTTTTCCTTGGAGCCTTACTTTTTTTGATAGAGGACCTCGAGGTCGTGTAGCACCTCAGGACTTGTGGTGATGTCGTTGGCTCTTTAGAGCCTAACTTCTTTTTTTGATGGAGGTCCTCGAGGTTGGATACCAACTCGGGACTTGCGGTGATGTCGTTGGCTCCTTAGAGCCTAAATTCTTTTCGATAGAGGTTCTCGAGGTTGGGTACCACCTAAGGACTGGTGAGGATATTTCTAGCTTCCTGGAGCCTAAGTTCCCTTTGATGGAGGTCCTCGAGGTCGGGTACCACCTCGGGACTAGCGATGATTACGTTGGCCTCTTGGAGCTTAACTTCCCTTTGATAGAGGTCCTCGAGGTTGGGTACCACCTCGGGACTGGCAATGATTATGTTGGCCTCTTGGAGCCTAACTTCCCTCTGATAGAGGTCCTCAAGGTCGAGTGCCACCTCGGGACTGGCAATGATTAGGTTGTCCTCTTGGGGTAGGCGAACCGTCACTGTTTTTTCCATAAATATATATATATATATATATATATATATATATATATATATATATATATATATATATATATATATATATATATATATATATATATA
>MU682094.1:132265-146766 GCA_026770625.1 Nicotiana glauca | reverse complement strand
CAAATATATATATATATATATATATATATATATATATATATATATATATATATATATATATATATATATATATAGGGTCATTGTTGCACTTTTGGAGATCCATCCTTCTAAGTAGTTACCCTTCTTTTCCTGCATTAAGCCTTTCATCATTTTAGTATCAGCGTACTCACACAGACTCCTTGTTTTAGTTCTTTGAGTTTGCTGTTGCCATGACTGTTACATCGGGGTCTATCGGGCTGAGAGGGGAGAGCTCCACCTTCGGTATTCGGGACCAACGAGAGCATATAGATTACTTCTTTGATAAAAGAAGAGTATATTGGGTTAGTGAGAAAAGACCGCAGCTGGGGGGAGGAAGTAGTGTTACAGATACTTTCCCTGGATGAGGGCATCACAGATCGTGTCGATGGATTATTAAATGTGTACACGTAAACTTTCATACTGGGCCCCCTTGATAGGATTTTGCTTAACTTCTGTTTAAAGTATCGGGTCACCTTGGCGCAAATCCACCCGTCATTTTGGCAAATAGTGTTGATGATGAGGTTTTTTGCGCAAGAGGTGGGTCTTAAATTCATGCTCAGTCATCTTATTAGGCTGTATCAGCCCTTTTACCATCGAGGTCTACTAACCTTTCGATGCTGGTCGACCATGCCCTTTGTTGTCAATGATGAGGAAGAAGGACATCGGGAGTGAACTGGTCCTTTCAGTCGATAGAAATCCTTGGATTCGCGATATGGCCTTGAGGCTCAGCGGGCTGGCCCATAGGTCTTAATGTATTCGGCTGATGCAAGCCTTTAGTATAAATTGGAGTTTAAGCTCTTATGCTTTTGTTTTTTGACATGTTTTGATCAACTGTTTTGTGTTTAGCCTCCAAGTCAGGTTTTGACCCAAGCCCTTTCGATCCTCAAGTTTTTGTATTTGCATGGGCTGGTGATAATGGCTCTTATGCCTTGGGTCTAAGTGACCTTTTAGTGTAAGATGGTGTTTGAGCTCTTATGCTTTTTGCCCCGGGGCATTTTCAGTTAGTTATTTTGGGTAAAAGTCTCTGAATCGAGTTTCGATTCGAGCTCATTCAACCCTCAAGTTTTGTATTTGTTCGGGTTGGTGACAATGGATCTTACGCCTTGGGTCGAAGTGACCTTTTATGTGGGCTGGCAACAAAGGCTCTTACTCCATGGGTCGAAATGACCTTTTTTGTGGGCTGGCGATAATAACTCATACGCCTTGGGTCGAAGCGACCTTTTATGTGGGCTGGTGACAATGGCTCTTATGCCTTGGGTCGAAGCGACCTTTTTATTGGCTTTATTTTTCACTCTTTAAGGTCTTTTTAAAATAATTTTTTCCTGACTCTTCGGCGGTTCGGGAAGAACCTCAACTACGAATTGTTTTGTGGTGAAGATGGAGCACTTTGGGAGGTTTGGCTCGGAGGCTGAGTATCTCAAAGCTAGTGTTTAAGAGCTTACATGGTGAAAACTCTTTTGCCTAAGTCGAGTGTAGCCTGTTTAACCAGTTCTTTTCGAAGTAGATTCGAAGTAATTAAAGGCCTGTGATTTTTTAACGCGGTCGGGCATCCCCAAGTTGCATTAGTTTGGCTGGTATAGCCGTATGACCTTAGTTATTTGTGCTTGGCCAGATCTATTTTTGATCCTGAGTAAAGTAGTTTGGGCGTCTATATCAAGGGTATGCCTTTTAGGGGTCTTACAAGTTCGATATATAGCCTGGACTTTGAGATCGGGTTTATGACTTTAGTAAGGACTTACAAAATTTTCATGCCTTTGAGGTCTTACAATTTTTAGATACTTGGTACAAGTATGGTTCATGCCTTGCTTGAGGTCTTAGAGATGCTGTTACTGCCTTATGTAGGTCTCACGAGACCGAGTCTTCCCATTCGGGGTCTTATGGCTTCGGGTTTTTAATGGCTAGTGTTTGGCGATTGTCCCTGAATTATCAAGGATCTTTTGGCATGGAGATGATGATTTGACGATATGTCCCTGAGCTTATCAAGGATTTCTCAGCTTGGGAGCCATTACTTGCAAACTTGGTGTTGCCTCATTGAGGGCTTATGATTTTGGCGACTCCGACTCTGAGGTCATGCAATTTTTGATATTTTGACGCCAGTCCCCGAGTGTTTGGGGCATTTTTGACCTTGGAGATGTTTTGTGATTTTCATGCTACCTCATTGAGAGCTTATGGGTTTGGAGTCTCGACCCAGAGGTCGCTCAGATGTTGAGTCGTCGATGCCAGTCCCCGAGTGTTCGAGACGTTTTTGACAAAGGAGACGTTTTTGCAAAAAAAAATACCAAGTTTCTCTTGAGCTGTGATATTCTTTGATGAAAAGTATTCTTTAATCACTTGGTACAAGTATATATGCCTTTGCTGTTAGGAGCTTGGTTGTTCTATGTGGACATGTTTCGTTTGACCGTTTGGTTCGGTACATTATTTTCCTATCGCAACCCTATTCGGCATGTCTTAGCTTCTCCAAGAAGGTGACCTTGCAAGGGGAAGGCCCCCAGTATTCGAGGTTGATTGCAAAAGAAGCCTTGAATACTTGTTGAGTTTTCTTTAGGTAGCATATAGGTGTTGCCTCGTTAAGAACCATGCCAGTAAAAACCTTTTTAGGATGAAAACCCGGTCAAAGGAAAAGAGTGCAATGCATGCTTTCGAAACCTAAGGCCTTTGAGTTGGAGTGTTTTCGCAGTTTTGATCGATTACCTGCACTTAGTTCAGCGTAGAATGTAATTGATAGAGAAAAAAGGAAGTCATACCTAAGTGTGGAGCGCGCCGGCAATGTTTCGACCATTTGCTCCGAGGACGCGGTATGGTCATTCGATTTGTTTTTTTTGGACTTAGCAGAGGGCATAGCTTCCTATAGCTATTTTACTATTTGATTATACTGTGGCTCCTTCGAGTGTGGATGCACTGGTGTTGGTTTTACATTGTGCACCATGAACATTTCTCTTGCTGCATGCTATTCCCCGTAAACGGTTCTAATCCCATCCTTTGTCGGGAATTTCATCATTTGGTGGAGGGTGGATGGTACTGCTCTCATGCAGTGTATCCATGGCCTCCCGAACAAGGCGTTGTACCTCATCTCTCATTCAATGACATGGAATTTGCAATTTTGGGTTATGCCGACCACGTTGACTGGGAGGGTGATTTCTCCTTTCATTGTTTCACTTGCCAATTTGGTCAAGCCGTCCGAGCTACTCTATTACCCTGGACCTGAT
Organism: Nicotiana glauca; assembly: GCA_026770625.1. Classification (NCBI taxonomy): domain Eukaryota; kingdom Viridiplantae; phylum Streptophyta; class Magnoliopsida; order Solanales; family Solanaceae; genus Nicotiana; species Nicotiana glauca. The sequence goes on along the minus strand of MU682094.1, from coordinate 143,542 downwards.
AATGTTGGCCAAGCTACCTGGATCCAAGAGTACACGTTTTATTTGAAATTTATTTACGAGGAAAGACATTACTAGTGCGTCATTGTGAGTTTGAGACAAGGCCTCAGTGTCCACTTTGCTAAATGTGAGGGCGTCTTCGATTATGTACTGCTGGGTTCACTTTTCTCTGGTGATGGATATTTTTGTCCTTCTCATCACAGTTTCCTATGGAGCATCGATGCGTCCCACGATCATATGGATAACATGCTGCGGCTCATTCTCTTCGTTCTTCTTGGCTGCCTCTATTTCGCAAAACTGATTTCTGGCCCGATCACTTTAGAATTCTCAGAGGTGACATTTATTGCGTAGTCTGGCTACTTATTCTCGGAGCTGGTGGCAATCCTCGATCCTGTGGCCATATGTGTTGTGAAACTCAAATATTAAGTTATGATTCCTTTGCGAAGGATGCGGTTGCACATGCCTTGACCACTTGGCATCTCTGATTTTGCTGATGGCGAACACGATGTCTGATACATCGACATTGATGTTGTATTCTGACAGGCGAGGTGCCTCTGCTATCCCCGTGTGCTATCAAACCTGGCTCTGTTGATGATTCCCCGAGGATTCTATCCTCAGTCTATCCTTCGATCGTTACGGGGTACGTTGTGCCTTGGGGAGTTCCTCTTATCTTCGATGTATGGCTGGTACCTCTCTTTGTTTGGTTTTGGCTCTTTTGCTAGAAGCCTGCTTGGATATGCCAAGCCCATGGGCCCCCCAGCTGGTTGTCCTCAACGCTGATTTTTGGCTGGTATTGATTATGAACATCCGACCAAGTCACGGAGATTAGGTTCTGCTTCAACTTTTTCGAAGCCAGTGATCTTCGTTCGTTCAGACCTTGAGTGAAGGCATGCACCGCCCAGTCGTCAGAGACGGGTGGCAATTCCATTCGTTCCATTTGGTAGCGAGATACAAACTCTCGCAGCATCTCATTATCTCTTTGTTTAATCATGAAGACGTCAGATTTCCTTGTTGCTACTTTGAAGGCGCAAAACATGTTCCTTGATGAAAGAATTGGCTAACATGGAAAATGAATCTATTGAGTTTGGGCCCAGGTTGTGATGCTACATCATTTCCCCTTTAGAGAGCATTTTCCCGAACTTTTTAAGCAGGACGGACTCGATCTCGTCATCCCTTAGGTTGTTGCCCTTTACTGCACAAGTGTAGGCGGTGACGTGCTCATTGGGATCTGACGTTCCGTTAAACATTGGGAGGTCGGGCATTTTGAACTTCTTTGGAATGGGTTTAGGGGCCGCTTCATATGGGAATGGCTTCTGTATGAACTTCTTTGCGTCCACACATTTCAAGATTGGGGGAGCTCCTGGAATTTGGTCGACCTTGGAGTTGTAATTCTTGACCTTCTTATCGTTGGCTTATATAATTTTCTCGCCCGATTCGGTCCTTCTAGTGAGGTCCTCGAGTATCTTTACAATTACGGGATCGTACATCAACCTATTATTGCTCGATATCTCCAGTGCCTGTTCGGTCGGGGGAGCTGTCCCCCATGCTACCATGCTAGGAGTTTTCTGGTGGCTTTGCAGCTGAGCAATAGCCAATTGTTGTGCCTGAAATATTTCAAAAATAATATGAAGGCTAACCTCCTGTTCTTCCCAGGCTGGGGTTTTCTGGGCTTCTTGTTGGTCGCCATGGTGTATGCTCCTATTAGTGTAGGAGCTTATTTAGACGTGTTGAGCGTCGCGCGAAACTTCGTCCACCGGAACTGGTTCTAGTGCATTCTCAAGGTTTCATGCTGGCTTACCAACACCTGGAACGTCCACGCCATTCTCTCGGTGGATCTCAAAGGTATTGTTTACTGAATTAGACATTCCGACCTGAAATCAATGATCTATGGGCAAGAAAAAGCATGAAAGATAACTTGCGTTGTGTAATGGAACCAACAAGAAAATAATCACTATTATTTTTAGCCCCACGGTGGTCACCAAACTATTTACCGTGAAAATAGTAACAACAATTAAATTTGATTATGGGACTCTAAAAATACGTGATCTACTGTTGATGCTGTGTATGCGAGACTTAGAAATGAAATAATAACTAAGGATAAGGTGAAGGTCAAACTGATAGGTTAACAATCGAGGCCTCATGCTTGTTGATTCGGAGCCTCGAGATCGATTCCGGGGCTCGACTGTGATCGATCGAGGGTAAACGAAGTATGACTAAGAGTTATGATAAAATCAAAGAAGGCTCTTTATGGACAATCATAAGCAATAAATGATGAACAATAATGAAGATAATAAACGTGAACAATAATATCAAGAGAATATGTAAGAGAGTAGAGTGAATGTTGTTTTATATTTCTTGTGGAGCAGCTGAAGCAACAGATCCTTATAGAATGACTAGGACACCTTTTATATAGGAGGAAAATCCCCACATTGTACAAAATATATTAATTACATAGATATGGAGATGGGACGGTTGAATGACACCCTGATTTGGGTTCAGAGTAGTCCGCTTAGACTGTGTCAGACCTAGTCGCATGCCTTGGGATCTCCCAATTTCCACCATTACCATGATCATTACTATCGTGGGGTCGAGTGCTGCCGACCCTCAAGGAAAAATACTCGGCTGCGACCTCGATCCTTCGAGGTGATCCCGCGGTCTCTAGCCTTCGAGGTGATCTTCCGAGTGCTTTAATGACGAAAAATTATACCCTCCGATTTCACCGGATATAATATTAGAAGGGGCCAATGAGTAGTTAGTAGTTGATTTAGAAAGAGCCTAGTTGTGGCTGGACAAGAGGATATAGACAAATTAATGGATTGTGCAAGACAAACAGAATTCACCCTAACATGGGGAATTCAGTCCCCCAAATATGACATCATAACCTTGGGAAATATTCAGATAGGAGTTGGGTAGTTAAAGATATCGTGTGAGTGTTACTATAATAAAATAGAGTGCGACTGGAAAGACGATCAAAATATGAGTTCAGAAGCAACCTTACAAGTACAAGGACGTGGTAGTAAGTAACTACGGATAATTATAAGCAAGAGAGGACATCAAAAGATCCGTGATAAGCTTACAACTTTACAAGAGTCAGAGGGTCTTCCCTAAGTACCAGAATGAAAGACTAGCTGAGGAAGTAAGGAAGAAGGCTACAACCTAAGCTCAGTGACCTAGAGAGGGAATGGTCTCATAATAACTGTCTCATAACAACATTGCATGCACTCCATAAGAAAGTGGCATATATTGTGGCTAAGGAGCGGGAAATGAAACCAAAAGTGATATTCAAGACCATATAGTCGCACGAAAACTCTGGAAGGTGTGAGAACTAAGAAAAGCTAAGTATGCACGCAATAAGGGGAAGAAAGAGCAGGAAAAGTAATAACTTGCATTTAAAAAATGGAGAAGGAATGAAATGAATTATTCAATAAACGATCCAGAAATAGTTACGTTATGAACGCACTTAAGAATTTGGAGTATTATCCATGTAGTATATATGTTGACAATCATACAGCCGCAAAAGATTCCGGCATAAGTTAAAATAAAGAATTGAGCCTAGGTCATAGACAAATGATTGAATTGTTAGAAGATTGTATCATGGATATTCCATAGTGTCCATGAAGGGCTAAAGTAATAACTAATACCATGAGCCACAGATTAGAAGATAGCTTAAGCCTAGATAAAGGTTAATCAGAGGGAAGAGGAAACTAAAGAGTTACATTAACTAAGAAAATTAGGAGTCTGATTATTGGACCTAAAAATAATAGAAATCATGATTGAGAACAATGCAAAATGACTCGTAATATCAGAGGTACAAGAGAGATGGTACAACAACCATATTCTATAACGGCTCTACGATAGAGCAAGTTAGAAAAGTACCAGCCTTATAAGAAGTTGGAACGAAGCTCCCACCGAATTGTGCATGCACCAGAGGTGAAAGTATTATAATAGAGCTTCAAATTATGGATGTGAATGATAACTATGTGAAAGGGAGGTTGTGAAAGAGATAGAAGATGTGACGCAAGACCTTAAGGTAAGTAAGGTAAAGGGGGACAATGTAGGAGATACTCAAATAAAGAGGGTTGTGAATGGTCCATAGTTCGGATAGAAGGCCAGAAGCACTGAGACTCAGAATCCAGGAATGATAGCAGCGTAGTCTGCGGTATGTCTTCTAGCTTATGGTTTCTAGATATCAAGAATTCTAATTATAGAGTAAAGAAGAGTTAGAGACAATGTGATGTCTTTCTTGATGTTCCAGAATGATATAAGGAAATCTATGATGCAAACAAGTTGAAGGAAGATTGCGAATAGTATACATTATGTGTAGGTCGCAAGCTAAAGTATGGTTGAGCGAAAAGGTTTTAAGAAGAAATTAGTAAGGATAAGGAAAGGCGAGTGAGAAGACGATGAGAAGGGATAAGTACTCGGGATTAAGCCCATGAAAATAAGAGAGCTGATGGTTTGTCTATGTTATAGAAAGCTCAGTATAGCCTAAATGAACTCAAATGAGTCTATGGATAGTAACATTTAGTGATGGAATGATGCCCTGATAGTAGAATAAGGGTGTAATTGTGATAAATAAAGGATGACGTTTGGGCCTTCAATTGAGTAATAATTTGAAGAAAAAAAAGGAGATTTCATGAAGTATACATGATTATAATACCCACATAATGTGAATCACAATGGGATGCTATGAAATACGGCTATAAAAGTATAGTATCACCCATAGGTGGATCAGGAAAATCACTTCTAATATTCCTTGATGCGACGTGAACCCTAGCTACAGTATTACATAAAAGGTTAAGTTATCATGGTAGATTATAGATCAATATTGAGGTGAATCAATAATGGATGGATAAAAGTTATAAAGTATGGGATGAGATTAGATCGTCATTCTTAAGATGAACAAGTAATAAGGAAGCATTAAAGGACTTAGGTTTATACATATGGGCTAGGCAACGAAAGTAACCTGGAGTTCGGTAGCAGGCCTTAGTAATAATAAATCGAAGTAAGAGTTATTGTATATTATGACCAACCTAGATGAAGTAAAGTCATACAAATGGATAAGCGGATCTATGAAATAAGGTATAACAATATTCGTAAGTTCGACAAAGTACCGAGCGAAGAATTTCAGAATACCTACAGATACCCACATTGGCATTTTATCAAGCTCTGTATATGTTTGCAAAGTGAGTCCTAGAGATTGGCAAAAACCTGGAGGAAAGAAGAGAGAAGAATTGCATAGGCGCACATACAAGGAAAAGGTCGCACAGGCTGCATGACATAAGATAGCAAGAGTTACGACATTGGAAGAATTTCGACTATAGACCATGGTATATGAAAGAGGCCTAAAGGGGGGAATGCCCTAGACTTTGGATTTATTTAAAGAACGTTGCCTAAATGGATAGAAGAGTATTAAAGTATTCACAAGAGCTGTGGGTTATAAGAATGATAAGTGCATCAGTCAACATTCGAGGACAAATGTTCCAAAGGGGGGAATGATGTTACACCCCTTGTTTTCGTACGTAAAAGTACACCATAATTAAATTGATTAAAGCTTAGAAATGAGATACTATATCTCACATTTTCGTAATCAACATAAGTTCGGGAAGGAGATTTTTTTGAGATTATAAGCATTATGCTATTTTAAACACGTGATGAGTAAATTCGTGAAAGATAAAGGGTAAGCAAATCAAAGGAAATAAATTTCATCGAAGTTTGACTTTTTGGAATAAAATACGGCCTGAGCTAAAATACCCAGTATTTATGCACTAGTACCATACAAGGTACCACATGGCCATGATAGTGAGGTGTATAAGGTGTGTTTAAAGTGAGTAGTATAATAAGTAATTTGAGAAAATTCTTAATTATGTAGGTAATTGATTAACTATTGAATTAGTGGGGGATTAATAAGTTGATTAAGAGAAGGGGTGAAATTTTGGATAAGGTTAAGCGTAGTAACGTGGGAGCAAAAGAATCAAAGAAGTGTGACTCAAAAGTAACTATGTTATGTGGCAATCCTTAAAGAAAGCGAGTCACTCCCATTTAATAATGGATAGACACATAAAACGTGAGTCATATCATATCTAGTTACCAAACAAAACGTGAGTCATGACCATTATTAAGAAACATAAGCCACAATTCCATTATTATATGCATTCAACATAAATTTTTGTATGTTACAAACCTAAGTCTCAAACGTATGTCATGTAGCAAATGCTAAGTACAGATCTTTAACTATTCATACAAGATTGCATAGCATCTTCATGGAATCAAACGTGAATTCTTAGTATTTCAAGAAACACATTTTTCTCTACTCTGATCTTGTCGTAACGTGTTTTGTCGAAATTAACATATGATAGATAGATTTTCAAGAGAATCGATGCAGGTACGTTAAGGCTATCCCTTATTTCCTTTTGCCATGATCCATATGGTACAACGAGACGAGTAAATGGACAACTTCCATAAATTACTCAATTCATAAAAATACTAGAAATGCCTATGTTTGTGATTCCCAATGTGTCCTATTATTCTATCATCTGTTCATGGGTCTTAGAAAATACATAAGTTGATAAAGTTTATTTCATGATATTAGTCAAGTGTGTAATGGTCTTATGACACTCCGAAAGATTTTATTGACGTACTTCTCATGTATTGCATTCATTTACATTGACCCATGACCATATGGTGTTATATACGTGTGTATATATATATGTATGTATATATATGTGTATATTATATGTATATGGGATATGGGAAAGGGTTACAGCATTATATACGCACCACTACCTAATCAGCTAGTATACGTTGATAATTTTGCCCACAGTGACCGAGATGATATGATAGGATGCCCTAAGAGGCTTGATGATATTATGAACACATGTACTTATGTACGACATTATATTCATACGCATATGAATGACACTATAAGTATTTTATTATTTACAGAGCTGTCCAGTTATACAGGTTGAGTCATGAACTCAATATTTCTTCCATGTTTTTTATGTACTCATTTATGTGCCTTACATACTCGGTGCATTATTTATCCTGGCATTTCTTTTTCCTGGGGATGCTATGTTTCATGCCCGCAGATCCCTATAGACAGGTCGAGAGTCCTCCAAGTAGGCTATCAGCTCAACGGAAGATGTTGGTGCGCTCCATTTGCTCTGAAGTTGCTTGTTTGGTTTAGTATGATTTAGACGCGTATATTTTGGTATGGCGGAGCCCTGTCCCAACCTTTATGTTGAGTATGTACTCTTACAGGCTTGTAATTATATTTCATGTGTACGGATGCTTGTATGGCCTTGCCGGCCTATGTCTCGAGTTTACAAATGATCATGTTGGCGTTATAGGCCCGTATGTCACATGTATAATTTTTTTATATCACGTCGGGTAGTCCTATATTGAATATTCCCCTATGTCTATTCTAGCTAGCCCGTGATGACCCAGTAAGCTTGTCACACCTCCTTTTTCCTACACCCGAAAGGGGCAGAAAGAAGTTTTTCTAATTAAAGGACAATCGAAATGGAATTTATTTAATTAATTCAGAGTCGCCACTTGGGAGATTTATGGTGTCCCAAGTCACCGGTTAGAATCCCAAATCAAGGAAAAGAATGACTCTGTTTAACAGTCCGCGAACCAAAAATCTGAGTAAGGAATTTTGTTAACCCGAGAGAAGGTGTTAGGCATTCCCGAGTTTCGTGGTTCTAGCACGGTCGCTCAACTATTATATTTAGCTTTAAATTATCTGATTTTAATAATTATGAATCTATGTGTCAATTTTAACTTTAACCGCTTTTTATTTATTTTTTAAGGGAAGTTGCAATGTCATTAAAACAAATCTTGAACCACGTCACGTAAATGTATCCGTAGTTTTTGACATATTTTAACATCGTTGAGATTTGAATTTGGGTCACATAAATGCGCATCCGAGTTTAGGGAGGTAATGTTATTAAAATACGCGCCTAAAGTGACTAACACATTTTTTATTTTTGGGGAAGTCCATGAAATTCGTTAAACGACCCTTTCCGAAGTATAAGTATTTTTATATATACATTTAACGAGGGCCCCGCAATTTATGTGTTTGGTTTTGCGAGGCTCGTCTCATTTTATTAATTTAAGGGCAAACCCAAAGCAACTATGATTTTCTATATTTGTCTCTAAGAAAAGGTCCTAATCAATTGGTATTATAAGTTTCGGGCCTCGAGTTCAAGTCTGAATTCAAATAAAAGGGATAACCTCTTAACTTGAACCCGCTATCTAACTCGGAAAAAACCCAAACTTATGCTATACTAAACTATGAATTGAGACCTTCAAACCAAGCCCAAATTAATGGACTGCCTAGCCTGCCTATGAGCAGCAGCCATAAACAGGCCTCGATGCAAATTCCTTGAAATGAAATCGTTTGGGCCCAACGTACACAGAAGGCAGGCCCAAGTGGGCAGCGATGCATCAATCCACCATTGAACCCTCACAATGGGGACAGGGAAATGCAACTAAATGAATGACTGATCTAAGCGGCTGTGATACCAATATCGAACCCCCATATTGATGACAATGAAATGCCATAGTTCAATTCTAAATTAATTAAGCAATTTGACAGGGTTGAGCCCTTAAAAAATTTATTACTGGCGAAATTTATGAAGCAGTTTCGAAATAATTAGAGCATTTTGAAGCAGCTACACCTTAATTACTTTTGATTCCTGATTTTGCATTATTCAATGACAATATAAATGCCTGCTCCTAAACTAACTCACAATCATTATTATTAAATACAAATAATGTGACTTCAGGACTAAACTACCAGTTATTAAAATCAGTCTAAATTATTGTAAATCAATTCAATTGTAGTTCAAACTACCAGTTGTAATCTGACAAGCTTCTGATTTTTCAAAACTCACAATACACAAAGCGAAATTAAACTAAAACATGCCTAATAAATGATCAAATGTCCCAAACAAATCATGAATTTACTAACAGTTCAAATCAGTCTAAATTACTGTAAAGCGATTTTAATTACCGTTCGAACTACTAGAATCAACTATGATGAAACATGATGATAACTGAAGCTTCCCATGAAGTTATACTCCCATTTCATTTCATTTCAGCTGGAGAATTACATGATCTGAGATTCAGGATGTGTACCTGGAATTTGAGTGGACAGAAGAACAAAAAGGAGATCAGCAACAAGTAATATCACCAGCAGCAACAATGGAGCAGTTAAAGAACAACCAACATAGCACCAAATTCACCAAAATTAAACCCAATAATCAACAAAATCACAGCACCCAATAATTGACCCCAAAACAACTCGATTGCAACCAAAAATCAATCGAAATCCAACCAGAAACACCCCTGGAACCACGGTTACCAGAAGTTGAACTTAAAAAATGTAACTCAACAGCTAAGAGTTGAAATTCACTTCAAATTCCAATGCAACAGTAGGTTTAATAGTTCAAGACCCAATTTATCACTCTTATGCCCTAAAAATCTCTGTTTTTCCTCCCGATATCTTTCAAATGTTTTTCAAACTCTAAAAGAAAAACTCTCAGAATGTTATTTAAACTGAATACTTAAAGAACTCCTAAAACTCTTTCTTCAGGTCTGTTTTCAGGCTCTAAAAACTCTCGAAATACTCTCTTAATTATCTCAAATGCTGTTTTTTTTCACTGAATGCCTTAAAAGCTCTCCACTGAATGCCTTAAAAGCTCTCCCGAACATTTTTTTTTCCTCTCAAGGTCGGCCTGTATTTATACCAAACTCCTGATCTTTCCAGCTCTTAGGAGCATTTTTCTCAATAAGAAACTCATTTCCTCCCATGATATTCTCTGAAAAACCCCACTACTATATGTTCCCTGTCATTATTAATTAATTAGTTAGTGCAACTTCTATTACAACCAGTTAGTGCAACTTTCATTACAACCAATTAGTGCTCTAAATTAATTAGTTAGTGCAACTTCCATTACCAATCTCCTTTTCCATTTTTAGTTATCCACTTGCTGAATTAGTGACACACTAACCTAGTGTTGTTATTAAACATTCAGTTGATGAATAGCAGCCCAATGTCTATATTGTGAAAACATCATGTCTAGCTATAACCAATCCGAGCAAACATATGCAAGTAGATAACTGTATGAAAAAAAAAACTCAAAACTGGAGATAATAACCAAAGAGATCACAGTACAATAAGCAGAACACTTTCAATTGTAATAACAGAACTACATGGATAACAAGTCTTGGCATAGCTCATTTTAGAACCTTTCAATACCACCCCAACTCCCACGGCCAAGAGGCATGTTAAACATTCATTCACTCAATCCAAACAAAGCTTATCCATGTCCAAACTAAGATGACAAACAAATTAAGAACAAATAACAGTTATAAAATCGGCAGCTAAAAAATCTCCCGTACCTAATTCTTTCATCACTGCTCAACCATGTCATCTAGCACCCTAGCATTTGCTTAAGAAGTCAAAGATCAAAGCATATTCAATACTCCAAACCAGGAAATCAACGACATACACATAAGTGGGCAGACTAGATTCCAATCAACAAAAGAATCACCTTGCTCTTGGCCATCAAATTCGAATGATATGTATTAAACCAAACCAAAGTGCAAACAACAATCAACTGAATAAATGCAATGAACGAGCATTATTACAACATTCCACAACGAGCAAGGCAAATGAAAACTGTTTACTCGGACAATTGACCAAGCAAAAACATGACAAACATGGAACAACAATATGCTATGAAGCTAAATAATAATAGAGAAGTAGAAGCAGACCTTAGTTATCTCAAAAAACTTTGATTAACAAAATAGGCTTCAGTCGGAAATACAATCGGCCAAATAGGAAATGCACCGGAGAAAACTCGAACTGAACCTTTCGTAATTACACACGGATAGCTCGTCGAACAACGGAAAAACACGGCTGAACCTTGACCGGACCTCGACGAACTCAGAACAACAAACTCGGACTCGCTTGAACCCCGACCAAAACCAACAGACCACCTCGAACGTACCTCAACCAGTCCTCGAAACTCGACTTGATTACAAAACTCAAACAATTTCCATTTTGGAATGAAAATCAGAAGATGAAGCGCATTTTTCTTGACCTCGCTTTTTCTCTGTCTCGATTGTGCGTGTATGTGTGTGTATGTTCGGCGACGGGGCTGGGTGGGGTCGTCTGGTTCGTGGTTGGAGATTGAGGAGGGAGCTATGGTGCCGCTGGTTGAGGTTGGGGGCGTGGAGAGGACGATGGTTCGGGGGGGGGGGTTATTTGGG
>MU682094.1:79107-131897 GCA_026770625.1 Nicotiana glauca | reverse complement strand
TTTGGTTTGGGCTTGGGGTGAATTGAGTTGTAATTGGCCCAAATTGGGTCTTTTAATTAAGAAGACTAATTCTTTCTTCTTCTTCTTTTTTTCTTTTTATTTTCTCTTCAATTGCTTTCTAATAAAAATGCAAACCTAAATTTAACCTTGATTAAATTATCTTAAAATACTAATTAACTCTAAATAATAATTATCACACATAATCAAATACCAAGAAACTTACACAATTTTGATATTAAACACTAAAATGCGAAGTACGTTATTTTTGTGATTTTTTCATTTTTGTAAAACAACAACTTACTTAATTAATTCTAAATGTAAATGCAACATATTTTGTATTATTTATTTATTTATTTATTTAAACACATAAACATGCACGGACAGAGGCAAATAATGACATAAAATACCACGAAAATTCACAAAAATGCACACAATAAAACAGACAATTTTTGTTTTGATTTCTTTGGGAGTAGTTCGTATGGGGAAAAAATCATATGCTCACAATGCCTATTTTCCAATAACAGTACAATAAGAAAGATATATTATATTGTACTTGGTTGAGTAAGGTACCGGGTGCCCGTTGTGGCCCATCGGTTTGGGTCGTGACAACATCAAAACTGAATCTCTCTAGATCAAACAATCAAACCCCAAGAGTATTGCCAGAAAACACATGTAGAAACTCACTAGATCATAAGAACCCAAGAAACCGATCATATCCATTACTGTGCTGATCCAATCTACTACTAGACTATCCAATTTCTCCGAGTTCCATCTGAATTACCCTCAAGGTGACACTTCTTCTTGCCAGAATACCACGATCCCTACCCAAAACTCACCTCACAAGATCCTAGAATAAAATCACATCGCCTTAAAGCCCATAAATCGTTGAATTCTCTCTTAAGCACCCCAAAGACCACAATTGATAAACCCACTCTGAACAAACCTTACGTGAACCAAAAACTATTTTCCTTCACTTCCTTGATAATGAAATGTATAATCCACAAGAAATGCCACAAGTATAGACACCATCCAACTTAATTCTCAAATTCTAGCCATATACAAATCCGAAAAATTCTCTATTGCTACACATAAATCTTGAATCCATTAGAGTCTTCTTAAGAGTCATCCACTTTTCTCAAATCTCAATTATACCACCCAAACTGTTGAACGACCTATGCCCCATTAGTACATTAACAATAGAAGAAGTAATCCACACCTCTAAGCAACCGAGTAAATTTCTACTCTATGCATACTACATCTTTCATGAGTAACCAACCAGTCATTCAATGATTTCCATATACCTGTAGAGTATAATAAAACTCGTATCCAGAATTTTCCTTACTCGAGTCATCCTTGATCTCAACCTGTACAAGTCATAACTAATTCACAAGTATACCTCAAACCGATATCAATACAACATATAACCGTGCAATCAACTCATCGATAGTAGACTCCCCACTTGGCTCAAAGCCATAGGACAAAACACCCGATAAATCAAAATTCCCATACTCTATTACTGCCATAATCTTGCTCCGAAATTCAACTTGATCCCTCATATGCTCATGTAACACAAACCATCTAATATTTCAAATAATCTACAAACCTCACATTTATCCTCGTGACAGCCAAAACAACTATTACAACCGTTCCAAACTCAAATTGAACAAATTTAACCCACTGATGGAAAAGAAAGCCTTCACACAACATCGTAAAAATCATACATCCGTTGATTACCTCATAGTTTATAACCCACCTAATTAGCCTCAAGCTGACATATCTTTATATCTTTTCATAGCGACAACTACTACATAATCACTGAATCTTTCTATGTCTAACCCATCAATAAGACATGAGAATTTACTTCGTTCCACAAAAAACAACATGAAAAAACAATCAACACACTCATAACTCGAGACTATACGTCACATTAAGACACAAATAAAGCACCCATAGTCCTTTTCATATCCCAAGAAAACCCTTCTCCTCGAGTTCAACCCTCTAAAAAAATCTCGCATTGACCTAATACTCATCATATAGCCATCCAATCACTCATCGAGCCACAATTTCTACTAATAGGGACACCACCGGACTTATAAGCCCAAAAGCATGTGCTCACAACTGAAATCACTGTGCTCAAGCTAGAGTCAAAACTCGTCCTCAAGTCCTCCAAACTGGTCCATAATCAGCACACATAAATCACATCTCGCACCCGATCCATGGAATCACAAGCGATCAATGCACAACTGATACCAATCGCTCACACGCACATACGAATGCGTGGAAAGAATTCAAAGAGTTACGCTCCAAGCTAAATCAATGCTGCAAAATGTGGAAAGTATATCCTAAATGTCTTGTAGACTCTCGATGATAGGTATGGACATTATCATACGATCCGCAAGACTATACTAGATACTTGCTCATGACTTGTAGAACCTATAAAACTAGAGCTCTATTACCAACTTGCCATGACCGAAAATCTAAAAGTCGTGATGGCAACTAACCCAACCTGCTAGGTAAGCTAATTGATAATAATCCGCTTCCAATGAAATTTAATAAGACAATAAGTTAAAAAAAAATTGAATCTTACACATTTCCCAAGGATTGGTTGTACAAATCTCTATTGGATTTCGCTAGGGCTTTTGAGTTGGTGATCGCTAACTCTAGTTTTTCGAAGAGGGAGGAGCATTTGGTTACTTTTCAGAGTATGGTGGCTATGACCCAAATTGATTATATTCTCCACAGGAGGGGTGATAAGGGGTTGTGCGAGGATTGTAAGGTGATCCCGAGTGAGACCCTCACGACTTATGATCACAGGCTAAAAACTCGTATTTTAGTCATTGTAACAACACTTTAATTACTGCATTTTACAAATGTTTGAGATTAAATGATTATGAATTGTACTAAATTCATGATTTATGCCTTGCAGGAAGAGGAGCTTATATGATGCTTGAAAAAGGTGATTGAAATGATTTTTGAGAAAAAACAACCCCTCGGAGTTGAGTTCGTGCAAAGACGAGACAAGAAAGTGGATGAAATGCAGTCCCAAACGCACGAAGAAACGCGCGAAGTTCATAGTTCGCGCGCTTAAGAAGCTGAGACAGTAAAGGTCACGAAGAAACACACAAAGTTCATAGTTCGCGCGATAGTTCGGGCGTTTTCTGCCCGGGAAGTGAATTATTTAGGGGTAAAATGGGAAATTTGAGGGGATCCACTCAACTTACATAAATTAAACCTCCATTATTGAGAGGAGAATCAGATTTTAATAAAATTTTAGAGAGAGAAAGGAGAAGACTCATCTTGGAGCTAAGAAAAGAGAAGAAGAACAACATCTTGGAGCAAGAAATCAAAGAGTTCTTCCAAACTTTCTTCTAGTTCTTTGTTTATATTGTGTTTAATACTTTTATTATTAATTTTTGTATAAATATGAGTAGCTAAAAACTCAAGTATTCTAGGGCCGTGGGTGTTAGATGATCTTGTTATTTGAATCCTAGATTGAAGATCTTGAATTTATCGTTATGGGTTATTTATTTGATTCTGTTTTTAATTATTTTACTGCGTATCTAATAATGAAATATTATTTACGAATCTTGAATTAAACTTGAAAATGAAAATTCTTGGTTGCATGTAGAATCAAACAGAACAAGATCCGAATCCTAGAAATTAAGATAGACATATACTTAATTGCCTTATTTGGTTGAAAAATAGGAGTTGTAACTGCATTCTTGTTAATATTAATACCATAGACATATAGGTATTAATTTAACTTGAATAGGCGCATAAGAACTCGACAGATTCTTATGAGTATTATTAACCCTATAATCAATAATCCGGATAATTCAATAAATCAATCTTAAGCTAAGACAGTAGCATAATCTCTAGCAAGTCCATGACCCTGGAATATCTTTAGCCAAATTGTTATCAAAATATTGTGTAATTGTTGTAGTAATTTTGTGTTGAATTATTGTTTAATTATTAAGTAATTTCTAAATTGGTTCTATATATACATTGTGATAATTTAGCTTGAATTTATAATTGTTTGAGTCTACATCAGTCGAGAAGTTGATCACAATTCCTCGTAGGAACGATACTTTACTTACTACTATGTTACTTGTCGATCGCGTACACTTGCGTGAGTGTTTTGGTCGCAACAAATTTTTGGCGCCATTGCCGGGGAGCTTAAAATTAGGTACTTGATTGCTTTAAGATTTTATTAGCTGTTTATATAAACCTAAAATTTTCAGTTTACTCTGTTTGTGTTGCGCAGGCTCTTCTCTTGAATGCGGAGGAGTAAAAGCACAAACAACTTCTTTCCTTTTGATCCTAAAATTGAAAGAACAATTCATATAACGAGGAAGGAATTGGAAGCTAGATACAGAACAGAAAGAGAGTTGGACATTCAAGTTCAACCACAGCCAACAGTGATGGCAGGTAATCAAGAACGTCCAGTGATAGAAGCAGCAAGGCAAAATCTTGCTAATATGACTCAGGCTATAGTGAAGCCTGAAATCACCGGTCACTTTAAGCTTAAACAGTGCAAGGTGTAGCTGATACAGTCCACTGGGCAATATATTGGTCTATCTCATGAAGACCCACAAAGGCACATTCAAAATTTTTTGGAAATAACGGATACCTACAACTATCCAAATGTTTCGAAGGATTATGTGAGGCTGACCTTATTTCCTTTTTCATTGTTGGGTGAGGCTAGAGAATGGTTGCAAAATGAGCCCGCTAATTCAAATCATAATTGGGATGATTTGGCAAAGGAATTCCTAATCAAGTTTTTTCCCACCAAAAAGACAAAGTTTTTACGAAGTCAAATTCTTGGGTTTCAACAACAAAATGGTGAAACTCTTCGCCAAGCTTGGGAAAAATACAAGAAACTACTTCGAGATTGTCCTCATCATTGTCAAACTGATGAAGTATTGGGCCATAATTTTGTTGATGGATTAGACAAGACTTCCAAGATGAATCTTGATTCAGCTTGTGGAGGTAGTTGCATGGCCAAACCATTCAGTGAAATACAACTTCTGCTGAATAACTTTACTGCTAATGATCATAATTTGCAAGGTGAAGGAGAACCAAGAAGAGCAATGAAACAGAAAGCAGGGGTACTAGAACTTGATGACATTTCAGCCATGAGAGTAGATATAGCAAAATTGGCAAATCAAATGACCAGAATGACAATGGGACCGACACAACAAATGTAGCAGGTTCAACAAATGTTATTTTGTTGTGAAATTTGTGGTGACAGTCACACGAGTGACATGTGCCCTGTAAATCCTGAATCTATTTATTATGTGGGGCAACAAAGCAGAGGTCCGATGAACCAACAAACTCAATATGGGAACACTTACAACCCAAATTGGAGGAATCATCCTAATTTCTATTGGGGCGGGAATCAACCAAATCAGAAACAATTTAGACCCCAAGGAAATTTTAATCAACCTCAAAGGCCTCCGCAGCAAACAGAAGGAAGTACAAATGATTTGTTTAAGAAATTGTTGCAAGAGAATCAACAACTTAAAATGGACTTCAAGAATCTTGAAAGGCAAATAGGACAGCTGGCTGCAAATCAAAATATTAGACCTGCAGGTGCTCTTCCAGGTGATACAGAGAAAAATCCTCAAGTGAGTGCAATTACACTTAGAATATGAAAGGAGTTAGAAGAAGTTCCATCAAAGAAAAAGAACAAGCAAATACCTGAAGGTGAATTAATTCCCAAAGCAACACAAGAGGAAAAGAAAGATGATACAATTTCAGCACTTGTGAACATTCCAAAACCACCACCACCTTTTCCACAAAGGCTGTAGAAAGAAAATGACGATCGCATGTTCAACAAATTTCTCACTATGTTGAATCAAATTCAATTTTATATTCCGTTGGCAGATGCGATTCGGGACATTCCAAATTATGCCAAATACTTGAAAGATACTGTGTCTAACAAGATGAGATTGACGAAATTTGAAACAGTTGCACTTACTGAGGAGTGCACTTCAAGGGTTCAAAATAAGCTTCCTCAAAATGAGAATTGGCAATGTTGATGTGGGCCATGCACTTTGTGATTTGGGAGCAAGTATAAATTTGATGCCATTGTCTCTGTACAAGCAATTGGGTTTGGGAGATCCAAAACCCACCACTGTGATGTTGCAACTTGCAGACAGGTCCATAGCCTACCCAGAAGGAGTGATTGAAGATGTGCTGCTGAAAATTGGGAAATTTATTTTTCCAGTTGATTTTATTATCTTGGATTTTGAAGCCGATAAAAAAGTTCCTATTATATTAGGAAGACCTCTCTTGGCCACAAGTGATGCTATATTTAAAGTAAGAGAAGGAAAAAAGATCATGAGAGTTGACAACGAGGAAGCTGTGTTTAATGTATATAAAGCTATGCAACTTCCTCACCATTATGAAAAATTGTCTAAGATCTCTGTCATGGAGATGGATGAGAATCTCATGGCCCCAAGTGTGTACTTGAAGGTTTCTTTAGAGAAGGCAATTGTGTTGTTTGATAGTTTGGAGATTGATGATGAGGTTGAAGAGTTGAAACATATTTTGAATGCATCATGTGAATATCTGAAAGGATTAATTCCCTTTGAACATTTGAATAGGCCAAATGGCCCTCCGCCAAAGCCATCAATTGAAGAAGCTCCAAAATTGGAACTAAAGCCTTTACCTTCTCACCTTCTTTATGCTTATTTGGGTAGTTCTGATACATTACATGTTATTATTTCCACTGATTTATCTAAATTGCAGGAAGAAAAGCTGTTGAGAGTACTACATGAGCTTAAAAGAGCAATTGGGTGGACAATGTCCGACATAAAAGGTATTAGTCCAGATTTTTGCATGCATAAAAATTCTCATGGAGGAGGGACACAAGCCGAGCATAGAAAAACAATGCCGCCTAAATCCCAACATGAAAGAGGTGGTAAGAAGAGAAGTGATTAAATGGCTTGATGCAGGTATTGTATTTCCAATATCGGATAGCAAATGGGTAAGTCCAGTCCAATGTGTTCCAAAGAAAAGGGAAATGACTGTAGTGAAAAATGAAAACAATGGTCTAATTCCCATAAGAACTGTCACCGGGTGGAGAATTTGCATTGACTACAGAAAATTGAACAATGCCACCCGGAAGGACCACTTTCCCCTCCCCTTCATTGACCAAATGATTGATAGATTGGCTGGCTAGGAGTACTATTGCTTCCTGGATGGTTACTCGGGGTATAATCAGATTACTATAGACCCAGAGGACCAAGAAAAGACCACTTTTACATGTCCTTATGGGACATATGCATTTAAAAGAATGCCATTTGGTCTATGTAATGCACCTGCGACTTTTCAATGGTGTACGATGGCTATTTTTATTGATATGGTTGAAAGATTTGTGGAAGTATTTATGGATGATTTTTCTATATTTGGATGTTCTTTTGATGAATGTTTCATGAATCTTGACAAGGTACTTGCTAGGTGTGAAGAAACAAATTTGGTAGTGAATTAGGCACTCGGGTGGAAGCGATAGGTGACCGATAAGTCAAGTCGGAAAAGAAGTTCATGGGTTGGCTGCGAGCTTTGGGGTCTGTGTGTAACGTAAATCCCGACACCGTTTTCGACCAAGAATGAAGCTTCAGGGAAATCTCTTTACCTCACTGTTCTTTTAAATTTTCATCCATGGGGACATGTCTACGTTTTAAGTGTGGGATGGGCATTTCTTCATTGGTTGTCGTATATAGTTGTATCAATTAACTGGTTGTTTTGTTTGTTTCATATTGAGTAGGAGTCATTTGTCAACTTCCCCTTGATTTTTCTTTGTGCCGCGGTTCTTTTCCAAGGGTGTATTTAAATCGGGTGTAGTATAATTTTTATTTCGCATGAATAAAAAAGTTCCTAATTTACAGAGTTAGTCTCCTCAAATGCACAAGCTCTAGAAGTGATATATGCCTTATTTGTGATGTTCAACCTCAGTTCTTGATTCTAAAATAAGTGCCTTAAATTGTATAATTATGACTATGCTTAACTGCTTCGACTAGAGAGTCGAGAAAGATCCAAGCTTGAGTGAATTGTGTGCCAATGTGTGAGTAAGGATTGCGGAATATTGTGTGTATAATAGTTGATGTCTAGAACTTGCCCCCAAGTGTTTTGCAAAGCGAAATAGTAGCATTATTCATTTTAGGAGATGATATAGGCATTTCTTTGTTGAACCAGTTTGATAATTATTTCCACCTAATTGTATGTATCTTAGTCAAACCTTTTGAGCCGTTAATCCTATTTCTTTGGCACCCACGTATAAACCTTACCAATTTCTGTAATATATCAGTTGTTTGCACCTCTATCTCTCATGAAGACTTAATGTTGTTTTGATGTTGAAGAAGTTGAGAAGAAATTGGTTGGTTTAACACTTGAAATAAAAAATTCATATATGTATGAGTGAAGAATAATTCATATATATGTGTGTGTGTGTGTATATATATATATATATAGGGGATGAATTTTCAGTAGTAACATTTCCTAACTTATTTGGTTAATTTGCATAGGATTGTATTACTGCATTCCCTTTCACTTATTTGGTGTATTTTAAGATATTATTATTACTGCTCTTGTTTCTATTGTTGTTACAGATCTCTTCCTGCATTTCTTTTCTGATATTATTATCTCTTATATTGAGCGTAGGATCTCTCGGAAATAGCCTCTCTACCCTTCCGGCGTAGGGGTAAGGTCTGCGTATATCCTACCTTCCCCAGACCCATCTAGTGGGATTTTACTGGGTATGTTGTTGTTGTTGTTGTTGTTGTTTTTCAAGTATATCAGTGAAAACCCAAGTCTTTTACCGAAATTTCCAAAAATGTGAGTAAGTATGAAAACTGTAAAAAAAATTCCAAAACGTTTTCAACATGTTAATCATTCATTTTCTAATGGCATGAGGAAATTACATCTCTATGCGTACAGGTCAATATATGGGTGCCAACTATAATACTGTGTAGTGATAAAAACTATATGCATACAATCAATGTATCAATTCACTCAATCCTCCCAGTCACTCGGTCCTCACAGCCACTCAGTCCTCACAGTCACACAGCTCTCACATCCACTCAATCCTCCTAATAACTCAACACTCGCACTCAGTAGGTACCTGTGCTCACTGGGGTGTGTACAGACTCTGGAGTGCTTCCTTCAGCCCAAGCACTATAAAAAGCCAATCATGTCATAAATCAGTAAAACATGCTGCAGCGTGCAGCCCACTCCCATCGTAATCGGTAAAAATATGATGCGGCATGCAGCCCGATCACATAAACATCCTCACCATCAAGTCTTCGGCATTACTCAATCATCAATCTCTCCAGTCTCTAGGGCTCTCAATGTCATGAAAATCAGCTCAAATATAATGATGTGATGTATCAATAAATGGTAACAGAGACTGAGATATGATATGCATATGAATGTGTATGACTGAGTATGTATACAATGAAAGCAGATAGCTCAACAACAGAAATGAGCTTAGTGGGTCCAAACAACATAAGCATGTAGCCTAGACATGGATTCTAACATCGATCATAGCTCAATAACTCTAGTACATAGAGATTTACATGGATTCAGATAAGGTCAGGTAACTACACAATACCACAGAAATAGTGGTGTCATAATTCACACGGTGTACGCACACACACCCATCACCTAGTATGTATGTCACCTCAACACCAACCACATGACACATAATTTGGGGTTTCATACCCTCAACACCATGTTAAAAGTGTAACTTACCTTGAACAAACCAAATACAATATCAAACAAGCCAAATGATGCTTCAAAGATGCCACCCCGAATGCATCATCCTCCGAGCAGCTCGAAACTAGCCAAAAACAACTCAAATACATCAAATAAAGCCCAAGGAAACAATTTCAAATAATAAAGGTCAAATCCTTAATCAAAACCCACCGGCCAAAAGTCACACCTGATCCATTTCTTGAAACCCAACAAAACTTGCAAAATTCAACAACCCATTCAATTACGAGTCCAACCACACTAGTTTCACTCAAATCCGACCCCAAATCGATGTTGAAACATGAAAATTCACATTATGCAACTTTAGGCTAAAACCCCCTATTTAAGTTTTGGAACCCTCAATCAAATGCCGAAAATGAAGATCGATTCATGATATAAAATAAAAAATGAGTAGAGAACAGTTACCCCAGTCCACATGGTGAAAATTGCATCAAGAATCGCCTCAATCCAAGCTCCAAAGCGCCAAAAATATAAAAAATGGACGAAATCCCCAAAATAGAGCACTTTATAATTTTCCAGTCATTCCTCTTATGCTAACACGAGAAGTCCATCGCGTTCGCGATGAATAAAATATACTAGCACCAATTACTCTATGCGATCTCGTAACAGATTTTGGGAACGCGAACACGAAGCAGCCGCTGCCCAGCTCAAATAAACACACTACGGGAACGTGATCACGCCTAACTATGCCTTATAAAAAGGACAATGCGGTCATTGCAAATATAATCAGGTTTACAAGTCCGGAGTCGAATCCTACAGAGAACTAAAGTTTAGCTACAGTTGTTCACTATCACCAAGAAGACAAGCTTGAACAATTCCTAACTTATAGATATTTAAATTCCTGTGTTTAACTAATTAACTAACGAATTAAAACAGTAAATTAACAACTAACGATATTGAGGGTTAGAGAAAAGATTAAGGAGGTCTAGAGTTATGATTTCCCCTATTGTCGGAATCCTTCCCGCTATGTCTTCTATAATTTCACCTAAATATTCTCTACCGAACATGAGCACTCTTATTACCATAAATCTCTCCCGAGTAATTACGACAATTTACTAGATGCACTCTCCTAAGCTATGCTAGCTGTCTTTTAATACAACTCACTTCAGATCGCACCCAAGGCTTCGTTATCCCTAATCCCGCCTTTAAACCCTCGGTTATTGATCCCTCATATACTTTGGGAGTGGTGTTGTTTAACAATAACCTAAATATACACTCTCTCCCGAGTTATGCATACTAAATAGGTACGGCTAATTGAGATCTCTTCAACCAATCACAATATAAACGTAGTTGAACAAATAGAGAAAAGCTATGGCTCAATTATATAAAAACATAACAAGAATTTATCCTAAAAAAGGTTCTATCAAAAATCTAGATAACAAATTAGCTATTCATAATGGTTTGTAAAACTAAAATACTAAAAGTCATAACCAACAATGAAAAATAGGAAGTGGAAGGAAAAACTCGTAGAAGAATTCTCCGCCTTGCTCCTCGCGTGTTCTTGCCTCCAAGGGTGTTGTCTAACCCTAAAGTAGTGCTGCCTCCTTAGGTCTAATTTGTGTGCAAAATATGTCTCCTCTTGTCTTTTGGCCGGCTTCCTTCGTTTAATATAGGGTTTAGTGCTTAAAATCCCGTGTTTTGAACTTTGGTCCCTGAAATTTTTGCTTCCTTCCACGGTCCCACCGCGGTTACGCCAGGACCGCGACCAAAATGGTCCTCTGAATTTTGGTAATGTTCTGCCGCAGTCCTACCGTAACCGCGGTTTTTCACCCTATTTCATTTGGAATATGGAAAAATGTAAAACATGAAAGTTGTATCCCTTTGAGTTAGATTTTGAGAAATATATTGTGGAGCCCAAATGGAGTTTGGATCAAAATGTTATGTCTATTTTACTAGACAGTGCGTAATATACCTCCTCGAGTCTTCGTTCGTACTTAATTATCAAATTTGACCCCCGAATACGATCCCGGCTTAATTACTTGGGCTTTTACTCAGACTTCAAAGTTCCAAATCACTTGAATTCATTCCATAACATCTATATAGCTCGGAATCACTCTTACAAGGCATAAAACACACTGTTAGTGCAAAACACTAGCGATTAAAGCTCAAACTCAATTAAAGTGCAGTAAACTCGAGTGTAATAAGCAACTAAAATACATAATTATAGTCTATCATCAACACCCCACACTTAAACCATTGCTCTTCCTCGAGCAATCAAACTACACTTTATATAGACACGATCGTTTTAAACAATTCTCCTAACTCATCACACCAATAGTATTTAAAATAGATTAAACACAAAAGTTTAACATCTTCACCTCAAGATTTGACTCACAATTACCACGCATTATTCACAACTCACCTACTTACTCTAACATAGAGGTCACTGACATTACCTTTCCTTCATGAATTAATGCCCTCACATAGCAAAAAAGAGTAGTTCCACACAATAAAATTTACGAACACTTAGGAACTCAAGATAGAAAGAATTCATTCACTCTCAGAAATAACATTCATATGCCACAAAATATGCACCATAAGCTTGCCCGTAGTGTACTACTCCACTAATTGAGCTCATTCAATCTTGGATCAATTAGGACTTTATTTGGTTGTAATGTATGCTACGGGACTGGTAGGATACATTTAGATATAAGAGTGACTACACCTCCCTAAGCACTTTTATACATACATTCTAACATTTAAACCCCATACTTATGTCAAACCAAAATTCCACCTTCACATCAATGTAAATTACCCCATTCTTCTTTAAGCACACTTACGTCAAGAGCCACCACTTATCAAGGAATTATTTTTTTTTCACAACAATCCAACTATATTTTTTTCTCAATTCAAGTGGCTCTTCCGTTTTCAAAACAGTGCACCTTTATCCTTATTCAATTAGTTCCACTCAAAAGCCAAACCAACCATCCCACACTTTAACTTTTACAAAGTTCATAACAATTCAAGTGCTCATGAGAGGTGAAAAGGTTCAAATAGATGGTTAATTCAAATAAATGGGTAAGGCTTGTAATGTGGTTGCCAAAGAAAAAGGATTATAGGCTCAAAGAGTTTAACTAAGATACATAACAACTAGGTGGGTAAAATATACATATCCAGCTCAACAAAGAAACGCCTATATCACTTCCAAGATTGAAAAAGCTATTATTTCGCTTTGCATACACACAAGGCAAGTTCTAGGCATCAAATGCAATGCACATAATAACACAAAACCTTACACAAATATGGCACATAACTCACTCAGGATTGGATTCATAGACACTCTAGTCAAAGCAGTTAAGCAAAGTTAAGATAATACAATTTAAGGTACTTCTACAAGAGTCAAAAACTGAGCATAAGCATCACAACCAAAGTACTCACTATTCTCATGGCATAACCAAGTCTAGAGATATTTCTTCAATTCAAAGCACAACACAATGGCTCCTATTCCTAAAAAAAATAACTACACCCGGTTCAAATAAAACCCTTGGAAAAGAACCGTGGTTTAAAGAAAAACCAAGGGTTAATTGCTACACTCGCTAACAAAAGAAAATCTTTTTGTTTTATTTTTTCTTTAGACTTAAATTCCTCAAGAAAATTGTCTAATAGATCCATCGTCGGGAAAAGTCCAATCCTTTTTTTTTATTTTTTCTAAAAAAAATTAAAAAAATTTATTCAATCAAACTATCACAACTAAAATAGCATAGAAAGTCACTCAGACAATCTTCTCATCCCACACTTAAAATTGTGCATTGTCCCCAATGCACACCATACTAATAAGAGGGTAAAAGAAACTCCCTGGTAGGCCAAAGGCCGAAGCACTAGTAGCTCATGGGGTACTCAGACTTCTCCCAAGCTTGGTTCTTTGTGCGAGTACCTCATACTTAGTTCCAACTATTTGATTTGTTGTTGCATCCTTCCAATACATTTTCTTTCCATGCTCCTAGAAAATAAAAAATTGACCCTATAAAAATGATACAATTAAAGAAAATAAAAAATAAATAAAAGAAAGCAGTAAAGCTGGGCTGCCTCCCAACAAGCGCTTGATTTAACGTCTCGGCACGATGTGAATTACTTTGTGCCTCCACTTTGAACTTATGAATCGGACCTCAAGTTTTGATTCTGTTCTATGATCATGCTCCTGGGGTGATGGAACGAATCTGACTGGCCCAATAAAATAATGTAGTATTCTGCACTTCTTGGACTTTAGATGAGGTGTGTAATCCCGACTTTCTGGCAAGAAGAATTCCAGAATGTAAGCACTTTGTTCCTCATTCCTTGAATCCTCAAATGGCTCAGACAACTCTATTCCCATATCATCATCTAAACACAATGTGAAAAAATACTTGGAGAGAGGACCAATGCGCTCAAGTACATGAACATTGGGATTGTCTACATTCTCAACACTAATGACAATAGAGTCAACTAAATATGTATCCTTAGTATCCTTGGTTGACTCTAGTATCTCTTTTACAACATCGACATCCTCAAATCTTGTCTGATTGATTGTTGGTGTTGTACTCTAGCCTCCTACTCTAGCTCATCCTCGTATTTTTTTAAATCCTCCAGTAATATGGCAATTTCTATAGCCATTTCTTGCTCATATTGGCTACTATCCACAATGTCAACTTGTTGCGCTTTACCAGGTTCAATTAATTTATTCGCTTGAGCCTCCAAGTTGCGAATAGTTGCCCCTTGCCTTTGTACCCGAAGTTGTATCTCATCATATTGTTTCATAAGGCACTTTAGCATATCCTCGATCTCTTTCAGGTCCTCATACCTGGGTTCTTTGCTCCTATTAACTTCACCAGAAAAAGAAGAACCATCAAAATAAGGGGTTGGGGGAAGGTAAGAAATATAAGCACAACCGTGAAAGTGACCATCTTGACCACCACACATATCACACACATTCCACATATAAGATTGAGTTGGTGCACAAAACCTACTCTCGGGAATATTTTGATAATTTTGCACTGAGTGGTTTTCTTCATAATATGCATAGGGAGGATTAAAAGTAGAATTACCAACATCTAAATTCTCATAATTCCATGATGCCATGTTTCTCAAATAAAAAAATAAAACTAAAATAAAAAATAAAAAATCAAATAATAAAATAAAAGTTCAAACTTGAAACCTAGCAATATGTACACCTACAACTACACCGTTAGTTCGTCGGCAACGGTGCCAAAATTTGGTCATGCCCAACTATGCCTTATAAAAAGGACAATGTGGTCATTGCAAATATAATCCGATTTACAAGTCCGGAGTTGAATCCCACAGAGAACTAAGGTTTAGCTACAGCTGTTCACTATCACCAAGAAGACAAGCATGAACAATTCCTAACTTATAGATATTTAAATTCTTGTGTTTAACTAATTAACTAATGAATTAAAATAGTAAATTAACAACTAAAGATACTGAGGGTTAGAGAAAAGATTAAGGAGGTCTAGAGTTATGATTTTCCCTATTATCGAAATCCTTCCCGCTATGCCTTCTATAATTTCGCCTAAGTATTCTCTACCGATCATGAGCACTCTTATTACCATAAATCTCTCCCGGGTAATTATGACAATTTACTAGGCGCACTCTCTCGAGCTACGCTAACCGGCTTTTAATACAACTCACTTCAGATCGCACCCAAGGCTTTATTATCCCTAATCCCGCCTTTAAACCCTCGGTTATTGATCCTTCATACACTTTGGAAGTGGTGTTGTTTAACAATTACCTAACTATTCACTCTCTCTCGAGTTATGCATACTAAATAGGCACATCTAATTGAGAGCTCTTTAACCAATCACAATATAAACGTAGTTGAACAAATAGAGAAAAGCTATGTGTAAGGCCCCGTAAAATTTTGTACTTAAAACCTAGTAGCTCGTAGTGCCATGGTCCAAATATGTGTTACTCCGGTTGGTGATACCATCATTGCCGCACGAGTTTATAGGAATTGTGTTGTTGCGGTGTGTGGTCGTATTACTATGGCTGATCTTGTCGAGCTTGGAATGGTAGATTTTGATGTCATTATGGGAATGGACTGGCTTTATGCATGTTTTTGCCAAACTTGATTTCCGAACGAAAATCCCGAGGCTCGAGTTTCCTAATGAGCCAGTTACTGAGTGGAAGGGAAATGGTGTGGTGTCGAAGGGTAGGTTTATTTCCTACCTTAAAGCTTCAAAGATGATTAAAAAGGGATGTATCTGTCAATTAGCCCAGGTGGCGGTCACCACATCAGAAGTGTCTGCCCTCGAGTCCGTGCCGATTGTGAACGAGTTTCTTGAAGTGTTCCCAGATGAGCTTCCAGGAATTCCACCAGATAGGGAGATTGATTTCGGGATTGATCTATTGACAGATAACCAGCCAATATCTATTCCTCCATACAGAATGGCGCCAGCAGAGTTAAGAGAGTTAAAGGAGCAGCTGAAGGATTTATTAGAGAAGGGATTCATACGACCGAGTGTGTCACCATGGGGTGCTCCGGTTTTTTTCGTCAGGAAGAAGGATGGGTCGCTCCGGATGTGTATTGATTATTAGTAGCTCAACAAAGTCACCATCAAAAATAAGTATCCCTTGCCTCGGATAGATGATTTGTTCGACCAATTCCAAGGTACGAGATTCTTCTCCAAATACGTTCAGGGTAGCACCATTTGAAGGTTAGGGAGCAGGATATTCCCAAGATCGCTTTCAGAACTCGCTATGGTCACTTTGAAGTCTTGACCATGTCTTTTTGGCTAACCAACGCCCCCGACAACTTTTATGGATCTTATGAATCGGGTCTTCAAGCCATTTCTAGACTCCTTCGTGATTTTTTTCATTGACGATGTCCTTGTTTATTTGCGAAGCCGGGAGGATCATGCCTATCACCTCGGGGCAATTTTGCATACTCTTTAACATCATCAGTTGTATGCTAAATTCTCAAAATGTGAATTTTGGTTGGAGTCCGTCACTTTTCTGGGTCATGTTATTTCCAGTAAGGGGATTCAGGTGGACCCCCAAAAGATTGCAACGGTGAAGGATTGGCCCAGATCCATGACCCCGACGGAGGTTCGTAGTTTCTTGGGTTTAGCTGGGTACTACCGGAGGTTTGTGGAGGGATTCGCTACCCTAGCCTCCCCATTGACTAAATTGACGCAGAAAGCAGTTAAGTTCCAATGGTCCGACACTTGTGAGAGAAGTTTTCAGGAATTGAAGTCAAGATTGACCTCGTCACCGATATTGGCCTTGCCGGAAGACACAGAAGAATTTATGGTCTATTGCGATGCTTCTAGGGTTGGTTTGGGGTGTATATTGATGCAGCATGGGAAGATCATAGCGTATGCTTCAAGGAAACTCAAGAATCATGAGAAGAATTGCTCGGTGCATGATGTGGAGCTTGCAGCAATTGTATTTGCCTTGAAAATATGGCAGCACTATCTTTATGGGGTCAATGTGGATGTGTTCTCAGACCACAAGAGTCTCCAATATTTGTTCAAACAGAAGGAGTTAAATTTGAGGCAGCGGCGGCGGTTAGAATTGCTTAAGGATTATGATATGGACATCTTATACCATCTGGGTAAGGAGAATGTTGTGGCCAACGCCCTCAATCAAAAATCCATGGGTAGTTTGGCTCACTTGGGGGCGGATCAAAGGCTCCTAGCTCGGGAGGTCTATTAGTTGGCTAGTCTTGGGATTGGCATTTCGACCCCAAATGAGGAGGAAATTATGGTGCGTAATAGAGCAGAATCATTGCTTGTAACAGAAGTCAAGGAAAAACAGTTCATCGATCCAGCATTGGCACAGATGAAGGAGCCAGTTCTGAACAACAAGACTTCGGCATTTTCACTTGATCACAACGATGATGTGCTACGATGTCAAGGAAGGCTATGTGTTCCAGATGTGGATAACCTTCGGGAGAGAGTAATGGCGGAGGCTCATCATTCCAGGTATTCGGTGCACCCGGGTTCTACGAAAATGTATCAAGATCTCAAGGAAATTTATTGGTGGAACGGTATGAAGAGGGGTGTGGCTCACTTTGTATCTAAATGTCCAAATTGTCAGCAAGTAAAAGCTGAGCATCAGCGGCCCGGTGGGTTAACCCAGCTTATTGAAATACCAATGTGGAAGTGGGAGATGATTAACATGGATTTCGTGGTAGGATTACCTCGCACTCAGCGAAAGTTTGACTTAATTTGGGTGATAGTGAATTGACTGACCAAATCAGCTCATTTCTTGCCAGTCAAGTCCACCGATACCGCAGAACAGTCTGCTCGGTTGTACATCAAGGAAATAGTGAGGCTTCATGGTACTCCGCTCTCTATTATTTCGGATCGAGGGGCACAGTTCACAGCTAATTTTTGGAAGAAATTTCAGCAAGGTTTGGGTACCCATGTGAATCTCAGCACGACTTTCCATCCGCAGACCGATGGTCAAGCAGAGCGGACTATTCAGACGCTTGAATATATGTTGCGGGCTTGTGTCTTGGACTTCAAAGGTAATTGGGATGATCACCTGCCCTTTATAGAATTTGCCTACAATAACAGCTTTGATGCTAGCATTTAGATGGCCTCATTTGAGGTATTATACGGAAGAAGGTGTAGGTCTCCGATTGGGTGGTTCAAAGTGGGCGAAGCATAATGGATAGGGCCAGACCTTGTACACCTGGCTATGGAGAAAGTTAAAATCATTCAGGAAAGGATGAAGACTGCTCAGAGTCGCCAAAAGTCTTATGCGGACGTTCGTCAGAGGGAATTGGAATTTCAAGTTAATGATTGGGTGTTCTTGAGGGTATCCCCTATAAAGGGAATCATGCGCTTCGGAAAGAGAGGTAAGTTGAGTCCTAGGTATGTCGGGCCGTATAGAATAGTTCAAAGGATAGGGCAGGTGGCCTATAAATTGGAATTGCCTCCCGAAATATCATTAGTGCACCCGGTGCTCCACGTGTCCATGTTGAAGAAAGTGGTTGGAGATCCAACCACCATCGTGCCAGTCGAGACTATCGAGGTTAATGAAGAGTTATCGTATGAAGAGGTTCCGGTTGCCATTCTTGATAGGCATGTCCGTAAATTGAGAAATAAGGAAGTTGCCTCAGTCAAGGTGTTGTGGCGGAGTCAACGGGTTGAGGAAGCTACGTGGGAAGTGGAGAAGGAAATGAAAGAGAAATATCCCCATTTGTTTGATCAAGTTTAGAAGAAATTATGTGATATTTCTATCTCTTAAACAACTATCGTTGTGTCCGAGTTGTTTCCTTCCTAATACTAGTGAAGTACCTCTGGTTGTGCAAGACTTGTAGGTGTTGTGGTTGTGTTAAGTCATGTGAACACCTCTTTGGTAAATGAAAGTTTGACAAAAACTTTTGAGATAAGTAATCAATAAATGGTTGTATAAGTTGGTAACAAACTACTTGTATGTGTGTAGTATGTTGAAATGGTCAGATTATGTGGAACACATTGAGATAACTGATTCATAAGAAAGACGTATCAAGTGCTCAAATGTGTGCAACTGTAAAGGCAGTAAATTGTATGACAATTGTAGGGATGGTTTTAATCCTGTAATGATGTTTGAAAATATGTTTCGGGGGCTCTCTGACAGGTAGATAAGTCCATAATACAAAGGAAACTCTGTCAAAATTTTTCTAAAAATATAAGAGTTCGTGAAAATTTTGAGAGTCTGCATATCATGTTTTTCTTAAAACCAACTGATCTTTCAAAAATCCTCATTCGAGGACGAATGATTAGAAGTGGGGGAGGATGTAAGGCCCCGTAAAATTTTGTGCTTAAAACCTAGTAGCTCGTAGTGCCAAGGTCCGAATATGTGTTAGGAATGTGTAGCCGCGGTTCGGACCCTTTTCACTGATTTTCAACTTAAAAATCAAAAGAATCAATTTTCCAAAAAATTGTCATTCTGCGGTCCAGAATGCGGTCGCAGATCAGCTATGCGGGCCGCATTTCTGCCGCAGAGTGAAGCTGAAGGATTGTCAAAATTGATGTTGAAAATGCAGACCATTATGCGATCGCATAATCAATATGAGGACCGCATAATCGTCGCATAAATTCCTCAAGGATTTGTGGAGGTCAATTCTGCGGTGCAAAAACCACATTCCTGTCGTAGGCCGAGGCAGACCTTCAGAGTTTTGGGCGCATTTCTGCGGTCCAATCTGCAGACCGCATTTTAACTCTACGATCGCATAGTGTGACCGCAGATCTTGCTCGGGCTTCTATTTTCTAAAAATTCAAACCCGATCCCCTTTCTAATAAAACACCCCAACCCCTCATTTTAACATACTTTCTGAGCAAAATAAGAGAGAGGGAGGAGAGAGTCTTGGAGAGGGAAAGTCCATCTTCATCAAATTGATTTTTCAAAGTCACCAAAGCCTGGGAAATTTCAAGTATTGTCTTCCCTTATTTTCTTGCAGGTAAAAATCCCTAACTCTTTTTTCCATTGATTCTCATATTTGAACAAAAAGGGGGATTCTCATGCATTGATTCTTGAAAACCAAAGGTGGGATTGTGCATGCATGTCTTTAAAAACTAAAAATCTAGTAAGAGTAATTGGGTAGCAGTAGAGAATTGCAAAAGGAGAATTGGTAGCCTAAATAGGCTCGGGTAGTAAATTGTGGACTTCATTGCTAAGGCATATGTGTCAATTTGTGAACTAGATTAACGTTGATAGACTGCTTGGTGAGTCAAGAATAGAAGTTAAAAAGGGAATTCGGTTCCAGGTATATATGGTTAACTTTGATCCTTGTAAAATCGCGTCGTTTGATGTACGAATGCTTGGTAGGTGATATGTACATAAATTACTTATGAATTTCTTGTCGTACGCTGTGGTTGTGTTATGTGGTTGTAATTGAGGAATAAATGACTAAAGGAAATTGTGACTAGTGCAGCTGGAATAACTGTGGTAACAATATCTATGGCTTGTTGTTGGCAATTACCAATGTGATGTTAAACGTATATGGGTTGTTGAATACGATGGAAATAGTATTGATGGTTACGTAAACACTTGTAATATTGTTGTTGTTAATTCTTGAGAAATATTGCTGTTGAGCTTCGTGAATTGTTTGTTGTTGTTGTGTTGTTTGTGTATTGAAACTGTACGGTGGGATCGGGTTGCGCACCGCAACACGAAGTAATAAGGTGTGGGTTATGGTGATAAGGGTGGCGGAGGTAATAAGGGTGGAAAGTGATCGAAATCACTATTGAAACAACAGATGAGCAAACTGTGAAACTATTGAAGTGAAATTGTGGAAGGGGAAAACAGGAGAGTTTGTAAACTTATTTGGCTTGATTGTTCCTTCATATGTATTTGGTTGCTGTATCCATTACTGTTTCCTATTTATTGTGGTTTGAGTTTACTTGGAACAAGTTTGTTCATACATACCAGTACAATTCAAATGTACTGAGATCCCTTTTGCCGGGGACACTACATTCATGTTATGATTGTAGGTGGATCTATAGCAGGCACTCCAGTCCACCGACCGTAGCTCCTCATTATTTCCTGCTAGCTGAATTGGTGAGCCCATTTCCTTTCGGGGCC
This sequence comes from Nicotiana glauca, assembly GCA_026770625.1. Lineage (NCBI taxonomy): Eukaryota > Viridiplantae > Streptophyta > Magnoliopsida > Solanales > Solanaceae > Nicotiana > Nicotiana glauca. Next base: position 110,615 of record MU682094.1, on the reverse strand, counting down.
CTGCGTGGCTCATGCCGCTTCTGTTCTTGTCTTTTGGGATCCTGTTTTGGTATTTATAAAAGGTATAGTCGGAGCCTTGTTGCCGGCAAGTATTGTATTATTCCTCTTTCATCTTTAGAGGCTCCGTAGACAGGCAATATGGGTTAAGAACTTATGTAGATATGTATTTTGTAAGTTGGGCGATGTAAGTTGTAAATCACGCTAAAGACTATCTATGTTATGTATGCTTTTGTGACAAGGTGTTCCAATTATAATTAGTTGTTTCACTTGGTTAATAAGTAATGAAAAATGTGGGGAACACGTTGGATAGGAATGGCACCCAGGTCTGCTTGACTGGGGTTACTCGGTCGAGTGCCGGTCATGTCCATCGAATTTGGGGCATGACACTATAGCTCAATTATATAAAAATATAACAAGAATTTATCCTATAAAAGGTTCTATCAAAACTCTAGATAAAAAATTAGCTATTCATAATGGTATGTAAAACTACAATACTAAAAGTCATAACTAACAATGAAAAATAGGAAGAGGAAGGAAAAACTGGTAGAAGAATTCCCCGCCTTGCTCCTCGCGTGTTCTTGCCTCCAAGGGTGTTGTCTAACCCTAAAGTAGTGTCTTTTGCCTCCTTAGGTCTAATTTGTGTCCAAAATATGTCTCCTCTTATCTTTTGGCCGGCTTCCTTCGTTTAATAGAGGGTTTAGGGCTTAAAATCCCGTATTTTTCACTTTGGTCCCTGAAATTTTCGCTTCCTGTCGTGGTCCCACTGCGGTTATGCCAGGACCGCGGCCAGAATGGTCCTCTGAATCTTTGGTAATGTTCTGCCGCGGTCCTGCTGTAACCGCAGTTTTTCACCCTGTTCCGTTTGGAATTTGGACAAATGTAAAATATTAAAGTTGTATCCCTTTGAGATAGCTTTCCAACCATATATTGTGGAGCCCAAATGGAGTTCTGAGGGAAATGTTAAGTCTATTTTACTAGGCAGTGCGCAATATGCCTTCTCGAGTCATCGTTCGTACTTAATTATCAAATTTGACCCCCTAATACGATCCCACCTTAATTCCTTGGGCTTTTACTCAGACTTCGAAGCTCCAAATCACTTTGATTCATTCCATAACATCTACATAGCTCGGAATCACTCCTACAAGGCATAAAACACACTGTTAGTGCAAAACACTAGCGATTAAAGCTCAAACTCAATTAAAGTGCAGTATACTCGAGTGTAATAAGCGACTAAAATAAGCAATTATAGCCTACCATCAGAACGCGTATGAGGATCGCGAATGCGATGAACAATTTCTCCCAACCTTCAAACAATTATACGTGATCGTAATACATACTCCGCAATCGCGATTAAGGAAATCTGATGCTCAGAACTCAATAAAACCGCAATGCAAAAATGAAGGAAAATGGTCCGAAAACAATCTGAAACACACCCGAGCCGCTCAACACCATGTACGAATATCCCAACAAGTCCCAAAACATAATGCGGACCTACTCAACGCCTCAAATCACACATAAGAACATCAAAATGATGAATTGCATATCAATTCAAACTTGAAGAACTTTGAACTTTTCAATTTCCATAACTCATGTCGAAACATGGTAAACCAACCCAAAATGAACCCAAATTTTTCACACAAGTTCCAAATGACATAACGAAGCTATTCCAATTCTCGGAACCACAATCCAAATCTGATATCAAAAAGTCCACTCTCGGTCAAACTTTCCAAAAATCCAACTTTCGCCATCTCAAGCCTAATTCAAGTACAGACCTCCAAATCACAATCCAGACACACTCCTATGTCCAAAATTACCCAACGGAGCTAGCAGAACCTTCAAAATTCCAATCTAAGGTCAAATACCAAAAATTCAAACTTGGTATGTTCAAAACGACCGGCCGGGTCATTACAGGCTCACACCCCGTTATTAATGCTTTAAATTAAGGGATTCAATTAAATCATTTCCTTTTTTCCCTCTTCTTTTATTACGATCAAAAATTCACTAGTCGTGATGCCACCTAACCCAACTCGTTAGGCCAGCCAATTAACAGTTAACATAATTCTAATAAAATAAAGGTGATCAACAAATGACATATCTAGATTCTATACAATATCCGAAGGATTGATAGTACAAGTTTTGAGCTACTAAGACTAGATTTTTGTAAAAATTGGTATGAAATAAATACAACTTCTGTTTGAAATGTACATAAATAGAATTCAACTCTAAGAGCCTATTTGGCCATGATTTTTTTTTTTTACTTTTTTTCGAAATTTAGTGCTTGGCCATAAAATTTTCGATTTTCACTTGAAGATGAATTTTGGTATTTTTATAAAATTGTCACTAAAATCACTCACAAAAATTTAAAATTAACCCAAAATTATATTCATGTCCAATCATAGCTCTAATTTTCAAATACCATTTTCACATAATTTTGTTTTTACTTTTTTTTTCGAAATTTTATTATTCTTGTGTTCAAACGCCCACTAAAACTCCCCAGGGACAAGTGGTAGCTGCATCCGGGAGGCACGAACATCTTCAAAGCCTGCTTTTGTCATCCATCACATCTCGGCTCTAAAATCTGCAATCAAGGTGTAGAAGTGTACTATGAGCACAACCGACTATAGGTACTCAATAAGTATCTTGACTAACCTCAGTGAAGTAGTGACAAGGCTTTTTAGTTAAAATATACTCACTGATATAACATGTGCAGTAGACTAGCAATAGAACAATGCTAAAATATAACAGAGACGAGTACAAGAACAATATGCAAAGCAGTAAAAGAATCACTAGAAGAAATAACGGTAGTAAATACATAATTTTCATAGTGTGAGAAATATTGTCAAGATATCAAATCGAATGGCATGGCAACATTCTTTGTGCATTTATCTCATTCTCACCTAATATTTGAATATACGTTAAATCAATTGGTACGGCAACACTATTCGTGCATTTATATCTTCCTTACCGAGCATACAAGTACCAACCAGGTGAAAGAAATGCCAATAACTATAACAATAATGTGGCAAATATACAAGTAGCAATAATGAAAACACAATGCATATGGGTAACGGTAAAAGGCTAGATAAGAGTCATAGAAGTAATGATAGCATCAAGGTAGATGAACATAAATTTCACTAGCTAATATGGTATAATGCTTAGATATATCTTTATAAGCTAAACAAATAGAAGGCATGAATAACTAATATGGTAGAAGGCTTATATGAAAGTGCAATAAATGAGAAACACCATGAATGTAGATATGACAACAAGAAGGAAATCATGGTACTTGCAAGTTAAACATAAAGAAAGCATGGATAACACAACAACAATTGAGATAGAAGACAAAGGCAAAACACAACGATAAGTCACATAGAAAACGTAGCTGCAATGGTAACAACTCAAGTTAAAGGCATGAATGTATACTCAAGGAAAATATATTACAAAATAATGCATGTTTCTCATCCTCGCATGCATGGAAACATCCTTCGTGCCATAAACACATGATAATATAAGAATAAGATAACGCAAATAAAATGGCAAGACATCACCCTTCATGCTTTTACTCTCATCCTCACGTGATAATGTAAGTGAAAATATGATAATATAAATGAAATGGCACAACATCACCGTTCGTGCTTTTACTCTCATCCTCACATGATAATGTGAATAAAAACATGATAATATAAATAAAATGGCATGACATCATCCTTTGTGCTTTACACTCTTCCTCACATGATAATTTATATGCAATGGCACATTATCACCCTTCGTGCTTTACACTCTTCCTCACCAAGCACATGTTATCAATAACAAGCAAGGTAGGAAGCATGGATAACGTCAAGGAGAGTGATTAAACGAATATTCCAAATGAACATCAATCACAACTTTCAAGACAATAACAAATTCAATAAACCTCAAGAACCTTATTGTTCAAGCATATCAACAAGTCTAAAAAATGATCTTCAGCTCAAGTAGAATCCAATATCTCAAGAATAATGGTCGTACTGATGTATTAGTAATTAAGCATAGTGATGACTGAATCTTATTTTCTAGTATTCGTCAAATTTAATCAAGTTATAATAAGCTAAATCTTATTTTCTAGTATTTAATTTCATATTCTTAGTAATCTAGAAGTCAAGTAAAACATGAAACAAGAAGGTCACATCATTCTACAAGGCAAAATTAATCATATAATTTATCCCTGAGCATGATTAATCCTGGCACATGCATATACGCTCGTCACCTCATATATGCATCACTTCCCCATGTAGCAAACAATTCCAATTAGTAGAAAAAATTCTGCATAGAAATCTAGGGAAGTCACTTACCTCATAAAAGCCCAACTGATACACTAAAAGCATAATCCCGCTCAAATCATCCCCCGAACGGCTCGAAACTAGCGAAAAGCAACTCAAAATTATCAAATAATTTCATAGGAAGCAAACTCAATTGATAAAGGACTAATCTTTACACATTTACTTAAAATCAACAAAAAAGTCAAACCTAGGTCGTACCTCGGAACCGACAAAACTCACAAAATTCGATGACCCATTCAATTACGAGTCCAACCATACTAATTTTGCTCAATTCTGACTCTGAATCGATGTTCAAAACTCAAAAATTAACTTTAGGAAAGTTTATACTATGACCCCCAATTCCTCTTTGGAAATCATCAATCAAATGCCAAAAACGAAGGTGGAATCACGGAATATAATCAAAACCGAGTAGAAAATACTTACCTCAATCCATGTGGTGAACATCGGTCAAATCCGAGCTCCATAGCTCAAAATATGATAAAATGTCTGAAACCTTCAAAATGGAGTACCTTATAATAGTGCTCCATCAATACCCTTCGCGAACATGGGAAGACCATCGCGTTTACGATAAACAACATCTCACCGCCACAAAAGGCTCTATGTGATCGCGGCATAGACCTCGCGAATGCAATGCACCGCAGATCTAGACCTTCGCAAATGCAGATACTACTTCCCGAATGCGAAGATATTTCCTCTAGCACCCAGCTCCCAGCTCCTCAACTCAACTCTATACAAACACGACACTTCAGTGCGAATGCAGAACTGTCACGACCCCAACCCCGAACTCGGTCATGATGGCACCTCACGTGAAGACAAGGCCAGCCAGTTTAAACCATTTTATCTTTTAAAGCGGTTAACCAACACAAAATAGTCTAAACATGATTTAATAACACTAAATAGCAGAAATAACGGTAACAATACAGAAAAATCCTACCCCACACAGCCCTAACCAAGGTGTCACAAGTCACGAGCATCTATGAGCCATAATACAGTCTGCTAAAGTCATAAACTGCTACAATTGTCTGATAAGGAACAGGAATGATGGAAGAGTTGAGACACGGGGCTGCAGACGTCAACAACTACCTCGTAATCTCCGAAAGGCCCGCCTGGAACTAGGCAAAATCAGCACTCCAGAGTGGAACCAGCTATGCCTGAATCTGTACACAGGGTGCAGGGAGTAAAGTGAGTACTCCAACTCAGTACGTAAAAAATATAAATGATGATTGAAAGTAAGAAAACAGGTAAAGCCCAAGGCATTCTATAATGAAGCAGTAAAATCACTTAAAATTAGGAAAAACCAGTAAAAATCAAGTGAAATAGTCTTTAAACCAGTAAACAGGTAATTAACCGAAAATTATGGTAAAGTAAACAAATAGAAATTTGCCCCTCGAGCACAGTGTCCACAATGCAGCCCCTCGGGCAATATTTTAGAACAATACCAACCCCTCGGGCTCAATCTCACATCAAAATGGGTACTCGCGCTCACTGGGGGTGTGCAGACTCCTGGAGGGGCCCCTGACGGCCCAAGCGCAATAACAAGCTATCTCGTGGCACCAAATATAGGCCCCGACCTCATATCAATCAAGCCACCTAATAGCGTACATATCTCAGGCCCTCGGCCTCCAGTCAGTACCAGTGTTTCCTCACAACATAGGCCCTCGGCCTTACTCAGTCATATACTCACAAGCCCCTCGGGCAATAGTAAAACAATGTTTCTTAGCCCAAACATCATTTAAAAATATCATTTAAGTCTCAAAACTGAGTAAAAATGGTTGAGCAGTAAAACAATGGAAATTAACATTACTGAGTCCACATAGTAATCCAAAACAGCGAGGAATATCAAATAAAAGCCTCGAAGGTTTCAAATAGTTGGCACGAAGCCTAAATATGGCACTTAGCCCAATTTATAATGATAAAAAATCAATTTTAATCGAATACGCGATAAAATCATTAACTCGGATGGACCAAGTCACAATCCCCAATAATGCATGGCCCCAGGATCGTCATCAAGCGTGTGCCTCATCTCAATATAGCACTACGATGTGCAATTAGGGGTTTCAAACCCTCAAAACATCATTTACAATCATTACTCGCCTCGAACCGGCTAAATATCTAGCTCACAATGCCTTTTGCCCTCGAGTCGGCCTCCACGCGCGTCTCATATATCCAAAATCAGAATGAGGACATCAAAATATGCTAAGGGAACAAAGCCCAAGCGAAAACAATCATTAAAGGGCAAAAATCCCAAAATTACCAAAACCCAAGCCCCGGGCCCACTTCTCGAAACATAAAAATTTTAACATCAATAGATTCATCATCTCCCTACGAGTTCATTCATACAAAAAGTTCTCAAATCCGACCCCAAATAGTCCTCCAAATCCCCAAATCAAAACTCCAATTTCTCAAGCCCTAGTTCTTAAATTTTAAGCTTAGCGTTCATTATTTTCTAGGTAGATTTCGCAATAGGATCGAGTTTTAAGTCCAAAAATCTTACCTCCAATCATTTCCCCTTGAATCCCTCCTCAATATCCTTCAAAAAGCTCCCAAAATGATCAACTATGGAGGAAATCAGCCCTCAAATCGCGGATAAAACGAATTAAAAAACATTCTGCCCAGGCCTGACTTTCCTTCTTCGCGAAGCTGGTCAATGCCCCGCGTTCGCGAAGCACAAACTTATGTTGACCAACTTTTCCTCTTCGCAAAAGCGATGCCTTACCTAGCCCACTCTTCGCAAACGCGTACTCAACCTCGCAAATGCGATAGGCAATTGACCTCGAACCCATCTGACCCAAATTACTCTACGAGATCGCGAAGTCCTTCTTGCGAACGCGATGACCTACTTCCCAACCCTCCGCGAATGCGAAGCCCTTCTCGTGAATGTGAACTCTTAATTCTGGCCTTTCTCAAATCTTTCTACGCGAACGTGGAGTAATAAATCTCTGTAATAGCTGAGCAGATTTTTCTGCATTTTTCCAAACTCCAAAATGATCCGAATGACCACCCGAAACTCACCAGAGGCCCCTCGGACCTCAACCAAAGGCACCAACACATCCTAAAACCTAATTCAAACTTGCTCCAATAATCAAAATACCTCAAACAACATCAAATCACCCAAAACACATCGGATTCAAGCATAAGTTTCTAAAATCTTCCAAAATACGCTTTTGATAAAAAACCCAACCAAACCACGTCCAAATGACCTAAAACTTTACACACATCCCAAATGACATAACAAAGCTACTGCAACTCTTGGACTTCCATTCCGACTCCTATATCAAAATCTCGCCTATCAATCGGAAATCGCCAAAATATCAACTTTCCCAATTCAAGCCTAATTCTACTCCGGACTTTCAAATCACATTACGATCACGCTCCGGTTGACTTTTCCAACTTAAAGTTCCTTAAAAGAGACTAAGTATCTCAAAACTCACCAAAACCAATCCAGATTCAATCCAACGAACCCGATACCTCAAAACATAGATGAACAAAGCAATAAGAAGCAGAAATGGGGGAAACAGTGCGGTAACTCATGAGATGACCAGCTGGTTGTCACATTCTCCCCAACTTAAACAAAATTTAGTCCTCGAACGAGTTAAGAAATATACATGAAGCCTCAAACATGTGAGGATATCTGCTCTGCATCTCCCGCTCTGTCTCCTAAGTAGCCTCCTCCACTAGCCGACCTCTCCACTGTACCTTCACCAAAGCTATATCTTTTGACCTCAATTTCTGAACCTGATGCTCCAAAATAGTTGTTGGCTCCACATCATAAGTCAAATAACCCTCCAACTGAAGAGTGCTGAAAACCATAACATGAGACGGATCTCCAACATACTTCTGAAGCATAGAAACATGGAAAAGCGGATGCACACTCGACAAGATGGGTGGCTGCGCAAGCTCATAAGCCACCTCCCCAATCCTCCGAAGTACCTCAAAAAGCTCAATGAGCGACGGACTCAACTTCCCTTTCTTTCCAAATCTCATACCCTTCGTGGACGAAACCTTCAACAGAACCTTCTCACCAACTATGTAGGACACATCTCTAACCTTCCTGTCAGCATAACTCTTTTGCCTCGACTGCGCTGTATGAAGTCTCTCCTGAATTACCTTCACCTTATCTAAAGCATCCTGAATCAAATATGTCCCCAATAGCCTGGCCTCTCCGGGCTCGAACCAACTAACTGGAGATCTATACCATCTCCCGTACAAAGCCTCATATGGAGCCATCTGAATACTCGACTTGTAGCTGTTGTTATAAGAAAACTCTACAAGCGGTAGAAACTAATCCCATGACCCTCTGAAATCATAACAAAAGCTCGTAGCATATCCTCCAATGTCTGAATAGTGCATCCGGACTGCCCGTCCATTTGAGGGTGAAAAGTTGTGCTGAACTGCACCTAGTACCCAACTCTCGCTGAACAGACTTCCAAAATAGGGAAGTAAACTGAGTGCCCTGTGTCACACCTCCTTTTTCCTACCCCGAGAGGTATATGGGAGTTCTTCCAATTAAAGTGGCATTATTCGAAATGGAATTATTTATTTAATTTCAGAGTCGCCACTTGGAATAATTTATTTGGTGTCCCAAATAACCGGTTTATTTTAGATCCCAAATCGAGGAAATTTTTGACTTTGTTTAAAAGTCTGCGGACCAGAAATTCAAGATAAGGAATTCTGATAACCTGGGAGAAGGTGTTAGGTATTCCCGAGTTCCGTGGTTCTAGCACGGATGCTTTGTAATTTATACTTGGCTTAAATTATTTAACTACTCATTTTTATGACCTATGTGCATTTATCTTTTTACCTCTTTTAAATTACTTGATTTGTTCATAATTAAAGAATTGATTTACGCGTACATATACTCTTTTCTTTTGGCGCGTCAAAAATCATATCACGCGAACTTATCCATAATTAATAACGCTTTGTCTAATTTATTGAGGAAAGTTTGGTTGAAGTTGCACGAACGCATCCCTCGAATTATTATTTTTAGAATTGAATTCATAATTATACTACGCGAACGTATACATAATCACGATACTAGCCTAAATCGAGCCTCAAGCAAACTAGAAGTATCATGATTATTTAATAGATCTAAATTATGAAACTAATACGAGGGCCTTGAACTTTGGGATTTAATTTGGCATGGCATGCCTCAATTGATTTCCTCTTACTAGAAAAATTAATTATTCAAGGTTACCTAGTATGCTCCTATTTAAAAATTAATTCAACAAGGTTAATTAATCTAGGGAGAGGTCTTAAAAATATTATTTGGGGCGCACGAAATGAGCCACAAACAGCCCGCTGATGAATCAGTCCCCCCCCCCCTTTTAAAAATGTTAAAGAAAATGGGGCTCACGAATGGCCCAAAAATTAGAAGTCTTAAGACTCAATGCAGGCTCTGAGACAAAACAGCCCACGTTGGGCTTGGATTTTAAGTAAGCTCAGTTGAGCATTGGCATAGGCTGGCCTATCTACTTCTTTGCATTTTTAACCATGGTATACATAAATCAAGAACTACAAAGAGCTTCTTTTCCAAGAGTAAAATTTCGAATTTACAACCATACAATTGAAGGCTAATCATGATACAAGTATTTGCAAGCAACAAACTATTCATCGCTTGACTTAAAATATATAACCACTTGTTCATGAGAGCATACAATAAGAAATGAAAGGCTCAGCTTAATAAAGACAATTCTAGCCCAACCTTAAACAAAAAAAAACATTCATCAAGCTAGAGGAAATGAGACATAAATTCAAGATCCATTTGGGCTTGAAATTAAGCCCTAAAGGCAAAGAGTGAAATTCTCACAAAGGGCCGCCCAAATGTAACTTTCAGCAAGCTGCTTTGGCTTAAACTTAACCAAGCCCAAACAAAACATTCGAATCTCGGAAATTACAGCAAGAAACAACATAAATTCATTCAAAGCAATTCATAGAATTGTACTTTAAACTTACCAAGAACACACACGCATGTGCATTAATTGCAGCCCAGCCTATGAAATGTATGTTCTGATTCAAACGTTTAGATGGTCCTGCTAATACACAACTCCTAATATTGAATAACAACTTCACATCAGTAACAAACTATGATATGTTGTTGATTCATACTACTGCCTTTTGAAACAAGTACAACTAAATGATAAACTAATTTAATTCTAATCCATTAACTGTTACAGAATTGTATGCTAACAGAAGATCCTTGCCCATTTTTGAACATAGCTTTGTCCATAGCAGCCTCGTCTTCTTTTGTTGTTATGTAAATCCCACCTTAAAGCTTTCAAGATAATTGAAACAATCAACTAGTGGCTGAACCAACAGGTTATAGCTCATGATCACTTAAAAACATGTTTTTAAAGTAAGAAAAATCAGACAGAAGACAAGAAAAATGTTACTTAGAGAAGCATGGACAATATTCTTGACTGAGTGTTTAATATGAATTAAGGCTATTGATATTCAACCTTAATATCATTCTTTCACACTAATGCATACCAAAAACAAAAACAAGCTATCAAATAAAAACTCTGTCCATTACACTATCCAAAAGCAAAGACTAATAAAATAATATCTAAAGAATAACTCATTCGTTGCACAACCATTTGCAAAGGTTTGGCATTTTTAATAAACTCATGTACAACGAAACTACAAAGAGTTCTAAGTAGTACCTGGAATAATAAAGTTTCATCAAAGAAAAGCAGAAGAACAGATTTCTGAGAATCCCAAAAGTGAACAACAGCACAACATCAGCAGATATAGCACAGCAGAACCAGAAAATCAGAAACCTCAAACACCATAGATGAACATATGAGAATGGAGAGACCAGCTAATAGACCAAGAACTTTCTATCTTCAAACCAGGTTTCGAAACTTGTGAAGGCTAAGGAAAAATTTTGAGTTTTCAAGCAATGTTGAGTCTGAAGTTTTCACAGAAGAAAATAGACCTTTACCAGAGAAAATTAGTGATAAAATGTGCCCAGGATCTATCTTTTTCAGAGCAATAGAGGCCATATATAGGATGTCTAAAGGGATGAAATCTTTCAACATATTCCTTATCCTAAAGAATAATAGTACAGACCTTTTAACAGCCCTTGGTACATCTGTCCCATTTTCAGTATAGTTTTCTTAAACAACTAAGACAACTGTACACTTTTTCTAAAATATCTACTTTTTAGCCTAAGTAAAAACCCCTTTTTACACTTTAAGTTATCAATTATTTCAGGTTTTACCTAAACTTTCTTGTCCAAATGAGCCCCTCAAAGTTTTACTGTTTTTCGTATCATGGAAAACAACTTGGAACAAAATGAAAAGATGTAGCAAATCTGAATAGAATAGTGGAAATTCAAAAAAAAATTATTGTCAATTGAATTTGACCCAGCCTATCTTTACTTAAACTATTCTTCCTAATTAACCACAGCAATTATAAGGAACACCTAAAATCTGAACTTAAAGGTTAAAGCTGGAAGAAGAGAACATTTAATCAATATGGAATCAATGAAATTCTGGCACAAAAATTTGAACAATTACTAATTAAACAATCAATCTAAAACTAAAATCAGATAAACATGTGTCCAGGAGAAAAAATTATAAAAGAACAGCTATTGGTCTGGACTAAAGCAGCTCTGAACAACCAATTCGACAAAAACCTAAACAAAAACAAATTATACATGCTTTAATTAAGACGGATGTCAGGAAATAATTAGCTATCACAAGAGGTAAAACAAAAGAAGAAAACATAACATGCTGCTAAAAATAAAGGAAAAATAAAAAATACATAGAAGGGACAAAGACAAAATATAAACAATCAAAAAGAAAAAGAAAAGGGTTTACCCGATTGAAATCAACACTGGGTCAAAAATAGAGCATTCTCCAAAACTTCCTGAGATGTGATATGGACTTTGGACCAACATTAATTGACTGTTCTTAAAAATAACAGTCGATTAATGGAGGTTTTAAGTCCATTCGTCTAAACACAAACCGGAAAAGAAGAAGAGGAACTTTAGGATTCTTCTGTATCACCAGATCCAAAATTCAAGGCATTCAAAGCCGATTCAAAAAGGGTTAAAGGTGGTTTAGGGTTCAGATAGGGGGTAAGCATCATATGATGAAAATTTAAAACGATTTGGAATGGTTCAAGTTTCAGCCGAGTTTTTGATTTAATATTCGAAAAGGCTTAGGCGGATTTGAAAAAAAAGAGTAGATATTTGGAATGGTGAGATGAAGGGGAGTCTGTGGTGTCATTTTCAAGGCGATTTCACCACCGAAATCGCCGTGAGGCAAAATATGGTGGGTGGTTTGCGGCGGAGGCGGTGATGGAACGAAAGGCAGCTAGGGTTTCGTTGGTGGGGGTGACATACACAGTGAAGTGATATGAGTTTTGGTCTTTAGGGGGGGTGGTTGACCTTAATTCGGACACTTTTTTGGTAAATGACAGAGCCGTTCCGAGCCATTGGATGATAGAAATCCAACGGCTATGATCAAACAAGCATGAAATAGGGTCGTTTAGGGTTGCAACGGGACTGGACGGGGTAGGGAAACGTGTTTGGGATGGTTTGGTCTTGTATTTGAGACAATTCTATTGGGCCTGGGGAATTTTAGTGGACTTGGCCCCAAAAGCAGAGTCTTTTCATTCTTTTATTTCAAAACTCTTTTTTTTCTTTTTTTTTTTCAAAAATTAAAAATAAAACTGAAATTAATTCATAAACAAAATTAACCTACCAAATTAAACTAAATAATAATTATCACAACTAATTAAATACCATATTAAAAGAAAACGTACCAAAATTAGAAGCTAAAAATTTAAAATGCCAAAGTAAGTTATTTTTTGGTGATTTTTCTATTTTTGTAAAATACTAATTTACTAATTAATCTAAAAATATAAAATTAAATTAAACTCAAATGCAATATATTTTTGTATTTTTTTTATGAATTAAACAAGATTAAACATGCATATGAAAATGCAATCAATCAAAAAAATCCTACAATAATTCCTAAAATAACAAATAATTAAAAGAGAAATCTAATTTTTGGAATTATGTAGGAGTAATTCATGTGAGGCAAAAATCACGTGCTCACAGCTGCCCCGCTTTTCTCGAAGACATGAAGGGTTTTCGGGCAAAGAAACAATGAGCAATTATGAGGGATTTTTGCCTATCTGAAACTCCACGAGAAGCATTTTTTGAAAGAGTCTGACCGAACTTTGCTTCAAAGGTTGCCTACATATCATTGGCTATAAAGGAATCAGGTCAGTGTAGTTCTAGATGTTTTGGTAGTTGGGACTACCGGAAAGCTGTGATTTCACTGTTGTTGTTTCTGCTATTGATTGTTGAACTCTTTATTCCACAAAAATAGAAAATAAAAGAGCTAAATTAGTTAAAGCCTATCAGCTAAGAGTTACAAGATCCCTATCTATCAATCTCTTGCAGCTTGATCTTGAGTCTTAGCTTTTTCTTGTTGTAGACTCTGATCTGAATCTTGATGCTTGTTAGCTGTAGGTGCTGGTTCTTTCTTCAGCTTTGGATCCAGGAGGGACATGTGAAGCCTGTGACTTCAACTATATCTTGAGCAGTCCGCATCTTTCTCCGCCTCAGCACTTTGAGTTCACTTCTTTTTTGTTCTTTTCTCTTCTTTTATTTATTTTGGATTGAGACTCGTTCTTTTGGTCATCTCGAATCCTGTTCCTCGAGGTCAAACCTGCTTAGACATCAAAACAAACAAACGAATAAAATTTTTCTGCCCCAGTTTTTACTAGAAACATTTCGTGATATATATATATATATATATATATATATATATATATATATATAGATATATAGATATAGATATATAGAGTTGACTAGGGAAAAGGTGATTGGAGATTGTGTCTTTGGGGGGAAAAGGTGACTAGGGAATGGAGGCCCTATGTCTTAAAATCTCAACTCAGGGATTGGAGCCCTATTGGTGGCAAAAAAGGCGACTAGGGAATGAAGGCCCTATGTCTAAAATCTTAACTCAGGGATTGGAGCCCTAATGTTGGCAAAAGGCTACTAGGGAATGGAGGCCCTATGTCTAAAATCTCAACTCAGGGATTGGAGCCCTAATGTTGGCAAAAAAGGCGACTAGGGAATGGAGGCCCTATGTCTAAAAATCTCAACTCAAGGATTGGAGCCCTAATATTGGCAAAAAGGCAACCAGGGAATGGAGGCCCTATGTCTAAAAATCTCAACTCAGGGATTGGAGCCCTAATGTTGTCAAAAGGCGACTAGGGAATAGAGGCCCTATGTCTAAAAATCTCAACTCAGGGATTGAAGCCCTAATGTTGGCAAAAAGGCGACTCAGGAATGGAGGTCCTATGTCTAAAATCTCAACTTAGGGATTGGAGCCCTAATGTTGGAAAAGGAGACTAGGGAATGGAGGCCCTATGTCTAAAAATCTCAACTCAAGGATTGGAGCCCTAATGTTGGCAAAAAAGGCGACTAGGGAATGGAGAACCTATGTCTAAAATCTCAACTCAGGGATTGGAGCCCTAATGTTGGCAAAAGGCGACTAGGGAATGGAGGCCTTATGTCTAAAAATCTCAACTCAGGGATTGGAGCACTAATATTAGCAAAAAGGCGACTACGAAATGGAGGCCCTATGTCTAAAAATTTCAACTTAGGGATTGAAGCCCTAATGTTGGCAAAAGCGTAAAAGATTGAGGTTGGGAATTCTAAGCTATCATTTTTTTAATTTTCTTCTTATTTCTCTTTTTCACTTTATTTTTTTAGTAAAATGCAGGAAAGAACTTGGAGGAAACTTCCCTTTTGGGTTGATTATTGTTGCAAAGTTGTTTGTTAGCGCTCGCGCATCTCTTTTTCCATTTTTGGTTGCACCTACTTCTTGCACGGTTGCTTTGAATTATACATGTTTGAACTTTTCAAACAAAGAACAATTGTTAGTTTGAAACAGTGGTTGGTTTTATAGCCTTGATCATTTTTGATCACTTGATCTCGGCCCAACTCTTTTGGTGAGAACCTCTGCTGCTTCCTGGCTTTTCTGAAGATTGATCTCTCTCCTAAAAACTGAGGAACTCAACTCTCAAAATATTCTCATGATGGCTCACCTGTATGGGGCTTTGGTCCTTTCACTTTACTCAGCCTCTAGGGGCTTTTGTCGTTTGGATTTCCTTTTAGTTTCAATAACTCCGATTTCATAGCATCGACTATCATGGCCAGTCGGGATCGACTTCATGTACCCCTTGAGGCTTGGTACTTTTTCTTTGCACTTGGATTTTATTAAGCAGAACCCTATAACACTAGTCTTGCTATCTTTTCTTTGCATTAGTTTTGGAATAGAGTTAGACCGAAAGGGATTCAACGAAAAGTAAACAAAGGACAAGAAAATAAATTTAAGGAGAAGTGTCCCTTTTGGGGAGGAGAGAAGGACTTATCTGGGGTGCGTGCAGACTTCAATAGACATGACATGCTTCTTTGACCAGATACCTGATCTACACAACTATCCAACTTCTCATAAACCCATTGCGACCCGTGTTTTAAAATCGAGAAACCTTGCCAGGACTCTTTCAGTATCAATGGTGGTGAGGGGTTTCTTCTTTTCGATCAATGGTGCCCTTTGCGGGTTTTCGCCAATTGACCTCTCATTTTTCTTCTCACCATCGCCTTATAGTGCACTTTTATGAGTTTTCACTAACAAGACTCTCTCATTTTCAATTTCTCTGCTCACCATCGACTTATGGTGCCCGTGGATTTTTACCAACAAGACTCTCTCATTTTATTTCTCTCATTTTGATTGTACCGAATCCAGATGACTTAGTTCCCCGATTTTGAAAACTTTTCGCCGATTGATCGGAAGGACTTGTACAAGGTTTGGATAAAAAGAGTTTCAGATCAAATTACAACTTTGGAATCATTCAGGTGGGATCATCGCCGAGCCATTATAACATCTATCCCAGTTTTACTTTCGTGGGTACCTTCGATTTTTGTTTTGGTGTGACTGAACCCCAGAGATAGGCCGCCTACGTATCCTTTCAGAATCAAGTCGAACGTAGTCCAGGAAAACATTTTTTTTTGTTGTTTTTTCTTTTTTTTACAATGCCTTCAAGTTCCAAGGAGTGTAATGAAAGAAAGGTAACAATCTCAAAGGGTTAGCAAAGGATTGGAGTGTTTGGAGTTGCGAGAATGAAAGCCTTCGTCATCCCAATCGGATAATGTTATTGCTGTAGAAGGATTAGACATAGTACCTTTTTGACTGCATCTGCATTTACAGCTATTTCAGGGTCATTTCCTTCAATGTCTCACAGATATAATGCCCCTTTTGGCAACAATTTTCTGATAATGTATGGGCCTTTCTAGTTGGGAGCAAATTTTCCTTTTGCTACCTGAAAATGGGGGAGAATCCACCTTAAAACGAGTTGCCCCACTTCAATGTTTCTAGGCTGCACTTTCTTGTTGTAGGTGCGGGCCATTCTTTGTTGATATAACTGCCCATGGCAGACCGTGGCCATTCACTTTTCAGCAATCAGGGTCAACTATTCCATATGGGTTTTGACCCACTCACTGTCTTCAATTTCAGCTTTAACAATGATCCGGAGAGAAGGGATTTCAACTTCCGCGGGTATTAAGGCTTCAGTGCTATAAAACAAAAGGTACGGGGTTGCTCCGACCTATACGCGCACAGTAGTGCGATACCCCAACAATGCAAAAGGTAACTTTTTATGCCACTGCCTGGAACTTTGAATCATCTTTCTCAAAATCTTTTTGATGTTCTTGTTCGCTGCTTCGACGATACCATTGGCTTTGGGATGATAAGGAGTAGAGTTCCGATGTATTATCTTGAATTTTCACATATCTCCCTCATCAAATGACTATTCAAATTTTCAGCATTATCCATAATGATAGTCGCAGGGATGCCAAAACGATAGATGAGCTTGGAATGCACGAAGTCTACCACAACTTTCTTGGTGATAGATTTGAGAGTAATTGCTTCAACCCACTTTGTGAAGTAGTCTATAGAGACCAATATAAATCTATGCCCATTTGAAGCTTTTGGCTCGATCGGCCCAATAATGTCCATGCCATAAGCAATAAATGGCTAAGGTGCTAACATGGGATGCAATTTTGTAGGTGGTGCATGAATCAGATCACCGTGCACCTGACACTGATGACATTTTCGGACGAATCTGAAGCAGTCTTTTTCCATAGTCATCCAGTAATAGCCTGCTTGGATGATTTTCTTTGCCAAACATATCCGTTCATATGGGGTCCGGACACTCCTGCGTGCACTTCATATATGATTCTTCCGGCCTCTTTGGCATCAACACATCTTAACAAGTTGAGATCCGGAGTCCTTTTGTATAAGACCTCGCTACTTAAGAAGAAACCACTTGCGAGTCGTCTGATGGTCCTCTTTTGGTCTCTACTGGCTTGCTCGGGATATTCTTTAGTTTTTAGAAATCTCTTGATATCATGATACCATGGATGAATATTTGCTTCCACCTCAACTATATTGCAGTAACCGTTCCTTTCCCGGATTTGGATTTCCAATGGGTCAATATGGGCATTTCCTGGATATGGCAGCATAGAGGCCACAGTAGCAAGCGCATCGGCTAACTCATTGTGAAAATAAGGAATGTACCTAAACTCAACTGACTTGCACCACCTCTTAAGATCTTCCACATGTTGCCTTTAGGGAATGAGTTTGACATCTCGAGTTTCCTATTCTCCTTGAGCCTATTGGATAATCAGATCTGAATCTCCTCCCATGATCAACAATTCTTTGACATCTTGGTCGATTGATATGCTCATACCCATAATTTAGGCTTCATACTCCGTAATGTTGTTTGTGTAGAGAAACAGAAGTCGGGCTGTGGCTGGATAATGCTGACTAATGGGTGAAATCAAGATTGCCCCAATTCCAACACCTTTTGCATTCACAACT
Source organism: Nicotiana glauca (assembly GCA_026770625.1). Taxonomy (NCBI): domain Eukaryota; kingdom Viridiplantae; phylum Streptophyta; class Magnoliopsida; order Solanales; family Solanaceae; genus Nicotiana; species Nicotiana glauca. Next base: position 92,395 of record MU682094.1, on the reverse strand, counting down.
TCATGAAAGAACATTTTCCAAGCATGGGTGTCTTCTGATGTTATCTCACCTAAATTTACCTCTTGATCCGAGAACTATGTGCTCAAAGGCTGGTATTCATCATCAACAGGGTTTTCAGCTAAATGATTCGCTAAATCTTGGGCTTTCATTGCCGTGCGGGTGACGTAGAATATGTCAAATTCAGTGAGCGGGATTTGCCATTTTGCTAAACTTCCCGTGGGCGTTGGTTTCTTGAACATATATTTTAAAGGATCCAATCGGGTGATGAGGTAAGTGGTGTAGGCTGATAGGTAATGCCTAAGATTTTGAGCGACCCAAGTTAGAGCGCAGTAAGTTCTTTCCAACAACGTGTATTTGTCTTCATAACTGGTAAACTTCTAGCTCAAATAGTATATCGCCTGCTCTCTTTTCCTGGTCAGATCATGTTGCCCGAGGATGCATCTGAAGGAATTCTCTAAAACTGTCAGATACAAAAATAGAGGCCTTCCTGGTTCAGGCAGGACCAAGACTGGTGGTCTTGACAGATATTCTTTGATTTTGTCAAAGGCTTCTTGACACTAATCCGTCCATCTAATTGCTACATCTTTCTTTAACAGCTTGAAGATGAGTTCACACGTGAAAGTCAACTGAGCAATTAATCGGCTAATGTAGTTCAACCTTCCCAGCAGGCTCATGACCTCTTTATTGGTTCTTGGAGGAGGCAAATCCCGAATAGATTTTATCTTTGTTGGGTCTAGCTCAATGCCCCTCAAACTGACTATAAATCCCAATAGTTTGCCAGACGGAACCCTAAATGCATATTTAGCTGGATTCAGCTTCAAATTATACTTACGCAGACGCTCAAAGAACTTTCTCAGGTCTCGAACATGGTCGTCATAGGTTCTAGATTTGATGATTACATCATCCCCATACACCTCAATTTCTTGGTGCATCATATTGTGGAAAATCGTAGTCATGTCTCTCATGTAAGTTGCCCCGGCATTCTTCAGACCAAAAGGCATTACCCTATAGCAATAGGTGCCCTAAAGTGTTGTTAATGCTGTCTTTTCTTCATCTTCTTCATCCACTAAAATCTGACGATATCCAGCATAACAATACACAAAAGACTGTACCTCATGTTGGCATAGTTGTCAACGAGGATGTGGATGTTTGGCAAAAGGAATTTCTCTTTAGGACTTGCTTTGTTCAGGTCTCGATAGTTAACGCACACCCAATTTTTCCCATCTTTCGTTGGTACAGGAATACATTAGCCAGCCATGTGGTGTATCGGGCCACTCAGATTACCACCACTTTCAATTGTTTGGTAACTTTTTATTTGATCTTGTCACTAATATCAGTTTTGAACTTTCTTTGCTTTTGCTGGACAGGGGGATAATCGGGGTAAGTCGGCAACTTGCGGACCACCAAATCAACACTCAATCCTAGCATGTCATCGTAGGACCAAGAAAACACATCTTTGAACTCAAAAAAAAGTTGGATCAAGGCATCCCTAGTTCCTTCATCTGTGTGAATGCTTATCATGGTCTCTTGGACCTCCTCTGAATTACCCAAATTTACCGGCTCAGTTTTATTTAAGTTTGGCTTAGGTTTATTCTCAAATTGCTCCAATTCTCAATTTATTTTCCTAAAAGCCTCTTCTTCATCATATTCCGGTTCTTGGTTCATTATTTCACAGTCAGACATCGTGTTTGGATCTGGGCATGAAGTCCGCAAGCATGTCATGTTATTTAAAGACTCATTATTAGAACTGAAAGAAGAAATAAGAGAGAAAAATAACAAGAATCAGAAAGAATAAAGAGAGATGAACGATGAAATATTGATTTCATTTCATTGAATTTGAAGATAACAGAGTTTACATTGGAAATTAAAGACAGGAAACTAAAGAAAACATCTGAGTTACACCCTGAAGTAACTCGTGATGCGGAAAAAGTGGCAAGACTGGACTATCGGGATTCCCGCCTGATTGGGAATGGAGTAGCCTTCCAATTTTGCAGTTTGGCACTGGGTCCCATGGATAGCACCTCAGTGGTGCTTAAGCCTTCCCCTGATTGGACCATGTGGGTTTCATACAACATCTGCCTCATAGCCCCATAGATTTCTTCAATCTCAGCCGTGAAGGCCTCATCTTCCTCTTCCTCATTGTGTTTAGGCTTGACAAATGTTCTATAATGATGCAAAATCAGCTGAGGCAAGACCCAACCATCGTTTTTCTTTCATCTTCCCATTTCCTATCAGCTGGCGTGGGTTGGAAACCTACCCCGAAGAAATTCTCACTAGCAACCAAGGTGATAGGGTTAGTAATTACTTGCAATGATGTCCTAAGCCCCCTTCCCGAGTTTGTAACCATGTCTAGTCATTTCTTTGGCAACCATAATTGATGCATTTGAGAGAAAGGGTTGAGTGCACTGGTTTTCTTCTTTACATTGGTCCGCGACCACAACCTAAAAAGCTTGATAAAATATATTTTCACTTCCTTCTCTAGGTTCAAGACAAGAGACTGACGGGTCCTGGAAAATCGATTGCTTATCTTCCCCATGAACTACAATCTCCTGATCTTCATGTTCAAATTTCACCATCTGGTGGAGAGTAGAAGGCACATCCCCTGCTGCGTGAATCCATGGTCTTCCCAAGAGGAAATTATAGGAAATATCCATGTCCCAAACCTGAAAGGTCACCTCAAAGTCTACCAGGCCAATAGTCAAAATCAGATCAATTTCACCAATAGTATCTCTCTTGATGCCATCAAAGGTACGTACACAAATGTTGTTAGGCCTGTTTCTCTCAGTACCGATCTCCATTCGCTGCAGAGTTGAGAGAGGAAAAATATCTACCCCAAAACCTTCATATAGCATGACCTTTTTCACATAATATCCTTCACTTTTAACTGTCAGATAAAGGGCTTTGTTGTAGGCGGCTCCTCCCAGGGGAAAATCATTCTTGCTGAATGAGATCTGATTGATTGCAAAAAAACTTTCCTCCATTATCTCCAATTGTTCCACAGTGGTTTCAATGGGTATGTATGCTTCATTGAGAGTTTTGATCAATACCTTTTGATGTTCGGTTGAATTCATAAACAAGGACAACAAAGAAACTTGAGCAGGAGACTTTCGAAGTTGGTTAATTATCTTGTAATCTGCCATTTTAATTTTTTTGAAGAACTCTTTTGCTTCTTCAGCACTCACTAGCTTCTTTGGTGGGAAACGCTTCGTTGTAGCATTATTCATTTCCTCTAGATTGAGGTACTTCTCAGTCGGGTGATTTTTCTCAACTTCTCTCGAGATCTCTTTGCCTTTGTAAGTCACTACCACTTTGTTGTAGTTCCATGGAACAGCAGTGGGATCTGTCATAAGCCCTTGCAGTGTGCGGCCAATAACCACGGGCTCATTCAGCCTTGGCAGACTTATTGGTCCCCGCACCACGTAGGTCCCCTTGGGCACATACATTTTTTCTCCCTTGTTTAGCTCAAACCTTCTAGGAGGACTCAACGACATCTGTTCTTTCCATCGGCCTCGGGAAACATAGAGGACGATTTCTTTTGAAGGCGCTGCTCCAGTTTCGATTTCCAGTTTCTTTTTTGTATTATGAAGGGTGAGTTTACTCTTCTTCTCCCCTTTGTCCTATTTTGCGGTAGCTTTTGGATTTTTCCCCACATCGGCTATGGCAATGATGGCTTTTAGAGATGGGTTAAACTCTCTATCTTCACAAATCATTCTAATAATCTGCCCGTTGTTGTGAGCCGGTAACGGATTGTTGATTACATTAGGAATATCTTCGTCTTTTAGCACTATTCTCTTTTGTTCTATCAAATTTTCCACAGCCCTCTTCAGGGTCCAACAGTCATTTGTATCATGCCCTTCTTCCCCTGAGTGGTAAGCATATCGAGTACCGGCTCTGTAAGCGGGCGATGCTGGGTTATGCATGGTTTTGGGGTACAGGTTGCAACAAACCCATCTGGACAAGTTTGGGAAAAAGTTTGGAATATGACTCACCAAAGGATGTGAAGTTTGGCATCCTGGGTTGTTCCCTGGAATGGAAGTTTTTCTGTAGAGGTTGGGGATTATACTGAGCTTGCTGAGGAGGTTGATTTCAGGGAAATGGAGCTCGGTTTTGATTGAATTGTTGTTGCGACCTAACGTAGGGTTGTGCATTCATCACTCCATATGGCTGAGGAACCATAGCATAGGCCACATATTGATGGGAGTAGTAGTGTTGTGGGCTATCTGTAGCAAAGTAAGGTTTGGGTGGACGGGTTTTTCTTACACTCGAAGTCGCCATTGCTGACTCTTCCTTATTTTTTCGGTTTGCTATTCCTCCAGACCCGCCTTGAATTGCTTGGGAGGTAGCCCTTATAGCAGACTGACTTAAGATTTGCCATGTTTTCAACCCATTTTCAACCATTTCACCAATTTTGATGGCTTCGGCAAATGGCTTACCCATCGCAGACATTATATTTTGATAATAATCAGCCTCTTAGGCTTGAAGAAAGACACTAACCATCTCGGTTTCATCCATTGGAGGCTTAACTCTGGCCACTTGTTCGCGCCATTTGACACCATACTCTCAGAAGCTCTCCGAGGACTTCTTCTTTAGATTTGACAATGAATTCCTGTCGAGGGCAATATCGATGTTGTATTGACATTGCTTCACAAAGTCCCGAGCCAGGTCATCCCAGATATGCCAACGAGATATATCCTGATCCGTATACCATTCAGAAGAAATACCGACCAAACTTTCTCCGAAGTAAGTAATGAGTAGGTCTTCTTTTCCGCCCGCTCCCCGCAGATGGTTGCAATACCTTTTGAGGTGAGAAATGGGATCCCATGCCCATATTATTTTTCAAACTTCAGGTTTTTGAAACCCAATGGTAGATGTACATGTGGGAACATGCACAGGTCAGCGTAAGATATGCTTCTGTGACCACTCACACCCTGTATATTTTTGAGACTTTGCTCCATGCTTCTCATCTTTCTGGTAATCACATCTTGTTTAGGGTTTTTTGTAGTTTTCTCTTGCACTGCGGTAAACTCGTACCGAGGCGGCTGAGGGTAAGCATTGGTAGTAAACTAGGTGGGTTCTAATGGGAAAGATGGTACTTGAAAGGTGAAGGATAATCGGTCAAAACTAGGCATGGGTAGAGTGGGTTGTGCCGTAGCTGAACAAGGTGGCGTGGTGAATATATTTGAGGCCGCACCTAACACTAACACCTGAAGCCAGAAGGTGTTCCAGCAAAGCGGGTTGAAATGGTAGGATATTCCAGTGGGGTATTTGGATAACTTATGGGGATATTGGTGGTTCCAACCGCCCTGGGAAGTTGCTCGGGGAATTTGGGTATTGCACTTAGTGGTTCTCTTCCGTTGGCCCAGGTATCCCACATTTCCATCATGCAAAGACGCAGCATTCTATTTTCTTCAGCGGCGGCCAATTTTGAAGTCGGGATGACCAAAATTGAGCTATCCTCGGGGATAGGAACCATTGGTAGATAACCCTCAGATGATATTTTGATGCTTCCCTTTGATCTTGTAAAGTAAGGATGTGAAGCCAGAGTACCACAAAACCAACCACCTTACGATAGAGCCTGGACTTTACAGTAGACAACAAACGGGTTAGCTTGAAGCAAATAACACATAGGTAACCGCACAATGGGGTATGATGCAACTATACAGTTAAATGTATTTCTACATGTTTCACAACGGTTGCGTGTTTCATCCTGGCTCTTGCTTATTTCCCAATTTTCTTTTCTTTCTACTTTGACCCTCTAATGCTTCCTTTCATTCCTATTTTCCTCTCTTTTATTTCCTCTCTTTTCTTGCTCTTCTCGCTTTCTTTTGGTTTTTCTTTCTTTTACTTGAGTTATTTACAAAAATATGACCGAATTCGATGAGGATTGCCTACGTATCACAACGTCGCGTGAATCAAATCATCACGTAGTTCAAGAAGTAAATGCGAAAAATAAAGGAACAATCTTTTTGTGGGTTTTTTTTTTCAAATTTTCATTAATACAACCTCTACTTTACTGAATTACAAAAGACTCGAAACATACTTTTCTTAGGACATTAAAACTTCAAACAGACTCAAGACATACTTTTTCTATGAATTTAAAACCTCAAACAAACTTGAAACATGCTATTAAAAATGAAAATAGAGACTTGAAAAAAACAAGAAAATACAATCAAGAAAACATCAGTGCCTCCAACCTTGTCCAAGGAACACCAACTGGTCTTGCAGCGGGCCTACGCGCCATGTCATCTAGGAGCCGATAGAGATCCTCCATTATCTGGCGGACAAAGATCATTACAGTGGCGAAGAACATGGATCTTGTCATGTCCTCGCATGTGTTTCATTTCAATTGATGTAGTCAGCGATCCTTCTGACCATTTCCCTTATGATGCTCTTTTCTTGCAACAAACTCCCAATCTGCTGGGATCTAGCCTCTAAGACCTGGGTGGCAATGTGATTCTGCTCTTGCAAGTGTTGTAGGTCCCCTTCCAACTGTCCCATCAAAGCGTAGCAATGTTCTCTCTCGGCTTTAAAATTCTTGGCTTGTTTAGCCATTTTACTTTCGAGATTGCTAATCTCCTTTTCCCAACCTATGATCCCTCTTTCATATCTTTATTTCATCTGTTGAAGGAAAGCTTCACGTCCCTCTACATTTTTAGCCAACTTTGTTCGTATTTTTGCTAGCTTAGACTAAGCTTTCTGCAGGTCATCTTCATAGTCATGCACCTTTTGGGTAAGGTTGTAAATGAGCCTTTCATCTTTCCTGCTTCTGCCCGGATTCTCGGATATTATTCTCAGATGTCGAACCTGGGCTCTGAGAGCTTCATTTTCTTGAACTAGCCTTTTCCTCTCACCCTCGGTCTCTCGTGCCTGTAGATAATTGTTGAAGGTGGCATTTCTCAACTCTTCTCGCAAAGCGTGAATGCTGGCTTGATATTTTTTTTCCTTTTCCCCCCCCCCCCCCAAGGCTAACCTTTCATGAACTTTTTTATCAAAGGCTTGAACATGGGGCCCTTTGGCAGGCCTCTCGAATTCAGGCTCGGGCTCCAGCTCAGTATTCACATAAAAACTTCTTTCAAACCAAGCACCATAATTGGGATAAACTTCGCCTTTAATCGGGTCTTGTACCTGGGTGTCACATTTCAGATATGGACAACCATTCCAGTACCCTTTGAATTAAAGCCTCGGGTAGCGTTGCCTCTGGGTGTATTTTTTTTACTTGGGTGCTTAGATCTGCATCTTCGGGTATCACTTGATATCTTTCCAGTTGTCTCAAAACTCTTTCTGGTGCATATGGTTGTATACTTCTTACTCCTGTCATCATCAAGTAGCCTTTTGAAGCTATAATGTATATGACTTTTGTTACCGGGAGCCATCCTATGGTCCATTCAATTTGATTTGCTCTCAGTTTTCATTAATAGGAAATCCAAGCTTCAACCCCTTCTGGTGGTTTGTAGTCTTCCACCCTTTTCTCATATTTTTTGATGAAATTGTTCCCGTTCGAATCATATCTTATGAACTTAGGATGACTGCGAAGGTGTTCGATCATCAACATTTGAAGAAGAACATTACAACCCTCGAAGAATTGAGCCCCAGATTTGCACAAGGTTAATGCTCGATAAATGTCCGCCAGCACTAATGGGACAAGTGTGTGATCTTTTTTGATGACGAGGATTTGTGCAATTCTTGCCATACAAGTTTCTATTGTGCTCTCCATATTTGGAAAGACTGTGACTCCCAAAAATGCCACGATGAAGACAGACCGACGCTAAACTTGCTATATGCTCTTGTCTTGCTTGTTATTCAACCCCTTTTCATATGTCTCAAACCCGGCTGAGTGCCCGAACCTGAAGTATAAGAAATAGAAAGAATAACACCCTTTTCTCACATGGCCTTATTCATTTGTTTTCTAATATTCAGAAGATCGAAGAACTAGTGCACAGAAGGAGCCCTCGGGAATATGAGTTGTCGTTTTCTTACTCTTGGCCAAAATCAAAATACCCAGTCATTTCTTTAGGAGTGGGGGTGAGCTCAAAATTTGAGAAATGGAACACATTGTGGACGGGATCCCAAAAGGTTAACAAGGCTTTAATTAAATCCTCTCGGGGTTTGATGTTCATGATGTCTATCAGGGAACCCAACTGTTCTTTCACCCAATCTTGGCCATCTTCATCTAAATCATCCCACCACCTACGTAACTACAACCGAGCCCATTCTATGATAGATTGCGATGAGTCCTGGATGGTATTCATTTGTACCTACGGAGGGTTAAGGTTAGGGTTGACTTTTGTGGACTTTTAGTTATTTGCAAAACCAGTTTTTTGAGGAAAAACAATGTACAAAGACCCCTTTTATTGCTATTTTAGCAAAAATGGTCGTTTTTGCAAACATGGCCCCTTCACAATTCCAAACAAATTTTGAGGCCAGGGGTAAGTTTTTAATTGGAAAAGGCACCTTTAAACAGACTTGTCTGTTCCTCCCGAAAATAGCATTTTGACAATTGAAATATAATCTAAGGCTAATCCGGTAAGAAATGACTTAAAATACAACCGAAACTGGGTTGGCTTATTGTTTTGACCAAATACCTAAACCACCATTTATTTTATTAATTGTAAAAAATAAGGCCGAAGCTCATGTAACTTGCCTACGTATCCCACATCTGGTGAGAATCAAACATGCATAGTTCGGTCAGATTTGACATAAACCATGATACTTGACTCACTGTTTTTGAAATACATTTCCTTTTTCCATTTTTTTCTTCAAAAATTTGGTAGAGTTTTGGGACATTTTCAAATACCGGATTTTTAGAAACCGAGTAAATTTTATATCCTACCTCACTCTTGGTTTTCCTCTTTATTTTCTTTTCCAAACCGGTCAACATGCAAGCCGAAATAAATAAATATTCACATAGCATGTAGGATGCATCAAGATAGCCTTTATTTTTGGTAAACCTGTCCTGGACGGACTCAACCCCTGTTATGAGTCCCAAAGGTCAAATGCATGTGACGCAAATAATCGTTCCTACTAGGGATCCGACATGAGATTGGGTTATTCTAAGTTTAAAACCTGGGGTTTGTGGTCTAAACGTTGGTTACCCGAGCGGACAATTGGGGTCGAGGAGGGGGCAACGTACCGAGAGCACGAAAGTCTTCCCGACCTTGTTGCTTGCCCAACGCTGCTCTATTTTGTATAACTCTAATAAAAAAGTGGGCCACGCGAACGTGAGTACCATTTTTTAGAAGACTCAGATGGGAGGCGTAAGAAGACATTTAAATATAGTTCAAGTAATATCAAAGCGGTAAATGATAATTAGCACATTAAGTCCACAAAATACAGTAATATCAACAATAAATTCAAATAAAAATCACACCAACAAGCTCGAACTCTTGAACCCTGAACAAAAGTTTTGGGTTATTATCCACAGCAGAGTCGCCAGAGTTGTCACGCCTCCTTTTTCCTACCTCGAGAGGTATATGGGAGTTTTTCCAATTAAAGTGACATTATTCGAAAAGGGATTATTTATTTAATTTCAGAGTCACCACTTGGAATAATTTATTTGGTGTCCCAAGTCACCGGTTTATTTTAAATCCCAAATCAAAGAAATTTTCGACTTTATTTTGAAGTCTGCAAACCAGAAATTCTAGATAAGGAATTCTGTTAACCCGGGAGAAGGTGTTAGGAATTCCCGAGTTACGTGGTGCTAGCACGGTCGCTTAGTGATTTATACTTGACTTAAATTGTTTAACTACTCATTTTTAGGACCTATGTGCATTTATCTTTTTACCGCTTTTAAATCACTTGATTTGTTCGTAATTAAAGAATTGAGTTACGCGTACATATACTCTTTTCTTTTGGCACGTGAAAAATCGTACCATGCGAACATGTACACAATTAATTACGCTTTATTTATTTTCTTAAGTAAAGTTTAGTTGAAGTTACGCGAACGCATCCCTCGAGTTATTAATTTTAGAATTAAATTCGTAATTATATTACGCGAACGTATACATAATCACGATATCTGCCTAAATCGAACCTAAAGCAAACTAGGAGTATCATGATTATTTAATAGATCTAAATTCTAAATTATGAAACTAATACGAGGGCCTTGAACTTTTGGATTTTAATTGGCATGACATGCCTGAAATGATTTCCTCTTACAAGAAAAATTGATTATTCAAGGTCACCTAGTATGCTCCTATTTAAGACTTAACTCAATGTCACACCTACTTTTACCACCGAAGTTTTAATACACCCCGTGAAGGGCGTAATAAAGGAGTTTTTCCAATTAAAAGACAGTCGAAACGGGATCTATTTATTTATTCAGAGTCGCCACTTGGGAGATTAATGGTGTCCCAAGTCACCGGTTGAATCCCGAACCGATGAAAATATGAATCTGTTAACAGTCCGCGAACCAGAAATCCGGATAAGGAATTTTGTTAACTCGGGAGAAGGTGTTAGGCACTCCCGAATTCCGTGGTTCTAGCACGGTCGCTCAACTGTTGTATTTTGATTTTATTTGATTTTCCGTATATATTCTATTTTTATATGCCTTTTATTAATAACCCGATTTTATTGTTGAATTTTTACAAGAATTGCAATGTCGTGAAAATGTATCTCGAACCACGCCGTACCAGCACGCCCGTGGCTTTTAACACATTTCGACTTCGTTGAGATTTGAATTTGGGTCACATAAATGTGCACCCGTATTTAAGAATGTAATATTATTATCAACCGCGCCTAAAGCATCTACGTATTTATTAACTTTGGGGAAAGATCGTGAAATTCGCTAAACGGTTCTTCCAAGTCTAAGTATTTTTAATAAGCAATTACTGAGGGCCCCGTATTTCATTTGTTTTATTGGGCGAGGCTCATCTCAATTTTTACTAAATGTCAACTTACAAGTGACTAAAATTTGATCAATTATTCAAAAGGAAATAAACTCAATTACACGAAAGCTTTATTATGTAGTTTAAAATCCAGAAAAAAAAACGAGTTGGACTACCCATTTCAGGCTTGGGCCGTATTTCAACATATTAAAGCCCAATGTGGCGTAAATTGGTCAGCTAAACCACCAGTATGTTCGACCTAGCCTATTTCTAATTTACTTATCGTATTCAGATTAAACAAAATGATTTAGATTATTGCCTAGTTTAGAATTGAAAACGTACACTGATCATAAACGGTTAAATCTACTAATTTTTAGACAACATGTAATTTGCATTTACTGATTGTGATATCTATTCCTATCAATGTTGATTAAGAGAGTATATTTGAATCATCAAACTATCCTATTATGAGGTACTTAAGAATGAGACGACAAGCAGCAGAATTATTATTCACACCAATTCACTCCTAAGTGGTAGCTTTACCAATAGTAACAAATGACTATACATAAACTAGAAATATCACAGAAATGAATACATCAGTCTTATTGCCACAGAAAGAGATAAATTCAGCCTATGGAACCTTAGGAATGAGTTATGCTTGACACTACCCTAAAACATACGGAAACAAACAAAGTAGCTATAACTAATTTTTGTCTTATTTCAATCATATGAACTTGAAATAATAGTTTATACAGTCCAGCACAGTCTAATTATACAAAGAATTCAAACTTTAACTAAGAAACCATCCTATGCATTAAAATCAGACAAAAACAAAGTAATCCTAAGGCAACTTCAAATAACATTTCAAATGAAGCCTCATTTCGCATTTTAGCTCAAACTTCATCAGGTCTTCAATGATTCATAAGAAATGTAGATATGTACCTGGAAACAGGAGACAAAAAATAGCAGTAGACAGTTCTAGCAACAACAGTAGCCACGAATCAACAGTAACTCGAAATAAGTTCAAGCAGCCCAGAAAACTTTGAAAACTCTCAGCAGAACGAAATTCATTCCAAATCAAAACTCAATCGGATCCAAACTTATTCAAAACTAACTAAATTTGAAATTATGTTGAGGATTTCAATGGATCAGTAGCTAATTTGGATTTTTTTATTTATTTTTAATTGTTTTTTTTTGGATTTTTGGAAGCAATTTCAGATGTGGAAGAAGAGATTGAGACCTGAAATCTAATTTCAGATATGGAACTATGTGAATATTTTTTGGGAATTTTTTAGAGTTCTATACTTGTGAATTAAGGCATATCAATGCCTATTTATAGAAAACTTTAGGATGTATTTCAGATTTTAGTTGTTTGCTCATTAGTCCCTCTTATATTTCTTTTTAAACCTCTAATTTCTAACTTGTTGCACAAGCAAGTGCAATTATTTATTTAAGATTTACACTATAACCCACTCTAGAAGGTTCTATTTCCTTAAAATTCCTGTTATACCCCTACTTCCTTTTAACATTTACCATTTTTGATTAAACTACCATTTTCCCTTCCAAAAACTACCATTGAGGTTCTTTGAAATTGCTATTAACCCAATCTATATACCCAAAATTTCCCAACTTCCTTTGACCAATTACTGCTAACCCTTACCTCTTTTCTTTTTCTTTATTTTTATTATTGTAGACTAACTATGATTACTAACCTTAAACAGCTATAACCAAAATAATACCAACAATCTAATATTCAATCCAACAGATATTAATTACATACTAATTATACTAATGGGTTATAAGGAATCATCGCAGAATTAACAGAAACTTCATGAAACAAAATCAGAAAAATATTAACCAACAATTATCAAAACAGGATCACAAACTCACAGTAATTAATGCCAACCTATTATGAATTAAGCCAATCAAAATATGAGAAACCCTAGTCTATATTTAAACTATCCAAAATCTGTAAATGTATGAACGAACTGACCATATAATTCCTGGTTACCACAATCTTATAAACAAATTCTAAAACTAACAAACAGAGATTAAGAAGAAAAGAAAAAGAAAAAATGAAAACAGAAATACAAACGAGAATATGGACTTACTGATTCACTGAGTCTTTTTTTTCTTGGAAATTCATCTTTCTTTTGTTTGTGGACATCTGGTCGTTCAAGTTCTTGGAACAATTTGAACTTGAGAAAACCAGCGTAGCATTTGGACAGTTCTTCAAGCGACTATTCGACGCGGTCGGTGATGATTCGAGGGAAAAAGAATATATATCGGGCATGAGGAAGATGAGAGGAACTTGGGGTGTTCATGGGGTAGGGTTTCGACATCGGCGCCGCCACCGGAGAACATCAAGGCGACGCTAGGGTTTAGGGATTTTTGAAAGTTCTAACAGGATTCGGGGAGATATAGTTAGTGATTTGAAGAGAGGAGGAAACGGGGAGTGTTTTGGC
>MU682094.1:67855-78305 GCA_026770625.1 Nicotiana glauca | reverse complement strand
AAGGCGGCGCTAGGGTTTAGGGATTTTTGAAAGTTCTAACAGGATTCGGGGAGATATAGTTAGTGATTTGAAGAGAGGAGGAAACGGGGAGTGTTTTGGCGTTGTTTTGGCCGGAAATGGAGACCCGCCGCTGCCGTGGGCGAATTCCGACGGGCGGTGGGGTGGAGGTCTGTGGCAGGGCCGGCGTTATAGAATAGAAGAAAGAAAAGATTGATTGTAGGGTTAATGAATTCTTTTTATTAATTATGTAAAATGACCGTTAGATCAGGGGCAATTAACGACTGAGATTAAATGACGCCCAAACAGCGTCGTTTCGTGTCAACAGGGCTGGACCGGGTGGATAATTTTTGGGCCTGGGTCATTTGGGCTGGGGACGGGTGACTTCAATTGGGCTGTAACGCAGCTCAAATTATTCCTTTTTATTTATATTTTGAATTACTATTTTTCATTTGCCTTTTGTATTTCATTTTTATATTTTGTATTTTTATTTTGCCTATTATTTTTCTGATTTTATAAAAACTAAAACAAAAATCTAATTAAACTATTTAACTCCTAAAATTATTTAATATCACTATTTAAAGTTGAATGCAGCATTTATCAATTAAAATTGCCTAAGAACTATTTTTGGGATTTTCTTTGAATGGTTATAAAATGAATTAATACCTACTAAATGTGAAATTAATTTCCTAAATGCGAATGCATATTTTTGTATTTTTATTTGACTTAACATGCACAAATACCATGCAAACAATTAACATAAAATTCACACAAATTGTAAAAAATAAGGAAAAATTATTTCGTTTGAATTTTATGGGAATAAACTCATATATAGGGCAAAAATCACGTGCTCACAGCTGCCCCTCTTTGCTCGGGAACACGAAGAGTTTTCGTGCAAATATAAGTGAGCAACTATGAACGATTTTTACCCGTTCGAGTAGTCCGTTGTGAAGCATTTTGAAAAGTTTTGACCGCACCCTGCTTCAGAGGTTGCCTACATATCCCGGGCTAAACAGGAATCAGGTCAGTGTAGTTCAGGAGTGTCTGGTAGCTGGGACTACCAGGAGCTGTGATTTCACTGCTGTTGCTGTTGTTACTGCTGTTACTGCTGACTGACACCATGGTAAAATAAAAGAAGCTAGCCTAAGCTATGATCTAGTAGTTACAAAAATTCTATCTATGTCTTCCAACTTGTTCTTGTGTTACCTTGAACTTGTATCTTGTATTCTTCCAACGACATTCTTGTTGTTGCCTTGATGATATTCGACCCCCTTCAATTTGACATATGTGTCCATTTTCCAGGTGGGCTCCTGCTTGCAACTGCTTTTGAAAAGGTATTCCCTTGTTTTCCAGGTGGGCTCCTGCTTGCGATTACTTGAAAAAGGTATTCCCTTATTCTCCAGGTGGGATCCTGCTTCCGATGTTTTTAAAAATATATTCCCTTGTTCTTCAGGTGGGCTCCTGCTTACGATAAAACAAATAACCAAGGAAAATTTTTCTGCCCCAGTATGGTGACTGTGCATATTGTGTTATCAGATATTAGAATTAAAGCTAGAATTTGAAAATATCTTCCCTTGTTTTCCAGGTGGGTACTTAGTTTCTAAATTGAAAAATATTTCCTTTTTTTTTCAGGTGGGTGCCTAGTTTCTAATTTGAAAAATATTCCCTTGTTTTTTACGTAGGTGCCTAGTTTCTAATTTGAAAAATATTCTCTTGTTTTTCAGGTGGGTGCCTGCTTACTGAACTTAAAATGTATTCCCTTGTTTTACAGGTGGGTGCCTGCTTACTGAAATTTAAATGTATTCCCTTATTTTACAGGTGGGTGCCTGATTACTAAATTTGAAATGTATTCCCTTGTTTTACAGGTGGGCGCCTGCTTACTTAAAATGTATTCCCTTGTTTTACAGGTGGGCGCCTGCTTACTTAACATGTATTCCCTTGTTTTCCAAGTGGGCGCCTGCTTACTAAACTTAAAATGTATTCCCTTGTTTTCCAGGTGGGTGCCTGATTACTAAACTTAAAATGTATTCCCTTGTTTTACAGGTGGGTGCCTGATTACTGAATTTGAAATGTATTCCCTTATTTTACAGGTGGGCCCCTGCTTACTTAAAATGTATTCCCTTGTTTTACAGGTGGGCGCCTGCTTACTTAAAATGTATTCCCTTGTTTTACAGGTGGGCGCCTGCTTACTTAAAATGTATTCCCTTGTTTTCCAGGTGGGCGCCTGCTTACTAAACTTAAAATGTATTCCCTTGTTTTCTAGGTGGGTACCTGATTACTAAACTTAAAATGTATTCCCTTGTTTTACAGGTGGGCGCCTGCTTACTGAACTTATAATGTATTCCCTTGTTTTACAGGTGGGTGCCTGATTACTGAATTTGAAATGTATTCCCATGTTTTACAGGTGGGCGCCTGCTTACTTAAAATGTATTCCCTTGTTTTCCAGGTGGGCGCCTGCTTACTAAACTTAAAATGTATTCCCTTGTTTTCCAGGTGGGTGCCTGATTACTAAACTTAAAATGTATTCCCATGTTTTACAGGTGGGCGCCTGCTTACTAAACTTAAAATGTATTCCCTTGTTTTATAGGTGGGCTCCTTCTTACTAAACTTAAAATGTATTCCCTTGTTTTACAGGTGGGCACCTGATTTCAACATAATAGATGGACAAAGAAGATTTTTCTGCCCCAGTTTGGTGGCTGGGTACAGGGATTGAATTATTTTACCAATTAGTATAAGAAATTAAAAGCTAAGTCCTATTATCCAAAAAGGTCCTGACTATTTCTTCTAAAGGTGTTACTTTTAATGTATTTGTTATCAAAAAGTTTTAAACTACTTCCCATTATCCAGGAGGGTCCTGACAACTTCCATTACAACTTCTACTATATCTTGTTTTTAAAACTACGTCCCATTATTCAGGAGGGTCCTGACAACTTCTAAACTACATCTACTATATCTTGTTTTTAAAACTACGTCCCATTATTCAGGAGGGTCCTGACAACTTCCATTACAACTTTTACTATATCTGACCTTAAAATTTCGTCCCATTATCCAGGAGGGTCCTGAAACTATTAAGTAAACTTTAGAACGAATTCATATTCCTTCTTATACCAAGTTATATTTCTCATGATTGTTTTGGCATTTAAACTAAATCCCATTTTTCGGGAGGGTCCTAAGAATCCCAGTCATACCTGTTTAGGTGCCGCCTTTCTTTACGGAGGATTTCTCCAAAACTTCTGCCCTTGTTTCAATCAAAGCAAATCTGGTCAGTTTTAAAATGTGGTGGTTGGTTTGTGGCCTTGAACTTTGATGACGATTATTCTTCCACTTCCCTGGTAACTAATTTCCACTTAAATGCCTTGCCTGTCTACCGACTATCCATTTTCTCCACCGTCCTTGGCACATAAAATACTTCTTCTCTGTTCAAACCTGCATCCCTTACAGCCTGACATTTACCAATTCCTTGTTTTCATGAATCTCAAAGCACGACAATTGCCATCCCATTCAAAGTGTATGTTGTTTTTTTTCTTGACGGATCCCACTAGCTCCGATCTTAAAGTTTATTGTTCCTTTACTTTCTATGATAACTGATTTCATTTGAAGACCTTGGTCGTTTCTCGACTGACTCCTTCCTTTGTCAGAATATATACTTCCACTCCGTTCGAACCCCGTACTTCTATTTGTATTGTTCTCGGATTGATACTTGCCAACCTCTGTGTCTCCCACGAATCCCCGAAGCATTTTAATTGTTACCAACTTCAGTGCACATGTTGCTCTTTTGATTTAAACCACCGGCCTTGCTCTTAAAGTCTTTATCGTTTCATCGCTGGTCATGATAACTTCGATTTCTTTTTTTTCTTTTTTCTTTTTTAATTTTTTTTGGACGATCTTGATTGTTATTGGTGTACCACTCTTTGTCAATCCTATTACGGGAAATTCTTTGATCTGTTTATCCCTGCCCTCCATTTATTATGTTGTTCGCATATCGAGCCTTTATATTTCAAGGATTCCCAAAGCATATTAGCGGCTGGCAACTCGATCATGTCTGATGTCATTTCCTGACTTATGACAATTTGATGTGTTGGCCAGATCCCGTTTCGTGCAATTGGAAAGTTTGGTGGCAAATTTTGAAGTCATTTCTTTACTTGATATGATCCAACAGACTCAAGAAGAGGGAAAAACAAGGTGGGAAGAATAGAGTGCAGGAAAAATGGAAAGAGATGATTCCTAACAAGAAACCTACAGGGGAACGACCCATCGGATGTAAATACCGAATCTAGCGACCTTGACATGCACTTTCAGCCTTTTCTATATAGCAAATCTGATGTTCATCTCTTGTTGTAATTTTTGCCGTGAAACTGGTCTTCAATATTTCCCTTGCCCGATATGACCCATCATCCTTAGTCGACTTGTAGTGCCCATAGGGTTGTCACCATCAAGCATCTCTCATTTTGATTTTTCTCTCAACTCATTGTCGCCTTACGGTGCCCGTGAGGATTTTCACCGATAAGACTCTCTCATTTGATTTCTCTCATTTTGGGGTACCGTGGTGGTCCTCATCATCATGACTCTTCAATTCTTCATTTCCTTTTTGTTCGAATTGGAGTGTTGCCCCTGACGTGATTCACCTTTTCTCGCTTGACTTGGCATTTCTTAAAGAATGATCAGAAGGTCTTTCTTTGGACCGTAATGTGGCTTTTGGATAGGTTTAGAAAGAAGGGTATAAAGGCTCAAAATATTTCAACGTGGGTTAAAGAATTACAGCTTCCGGAATCATATTTCTTCAA
This sequence comes from Nicotiana glauca, assembly GCA_026770625.1. Lineage (NCBI taxonomy): Eukaryota > Viridiplantae > Streptophyta > Magnoliopsida > Solanales > Solanaceae > Nicotiana > Nicotiana glauca. The sequence continues at coordinate 73,524 of MU682094.1, read as the reverse complement.
CAACCATAACTTCTGCCCCAGTTTTATTCTTGGGGATTCTCGGACTTTTCTTTGGTTGTGACTGAACCTTAGTGAGGCTGCCTACGTACCCTTTCGGGATCAAGTCAACATAGTTCAGGCAACTACATTTGTTGTTGCGATGTTTCCTTCCTTCCACTCTTCTTTTATTTTCATTCTCTTTTCCTTTCTTTTCTCCTTTTCTCTTTTCTTTCTTCTTTTCTTTTTCTTTTCTTTTTCTTTTTCTTTTTTCTTTTTTCTTTTTTTTCTTCTTTTTTTCTTTTTCTTTTCTTCTTTTTCTTTTCTTCTTTTTCTCTTTTCTTTCTTTCTGTTCTTTTCTTTTCTTTTTCTTTTCTTCTTCTCTTCTTTTTCACCTATTTCCACATTCAATCCTTGAGTTTTGTTGTTGATTCCGAAAGAGGGATATGAAAGAGAATCTCATAAGGCTCAAAGGGAACAAAGGATGAAGTGTTTGGATGGCAAAACAATATGCCTTCGTCATTCCAATCTTCAACATATACCAAGTACAAACTATACAGTTAAACACCTTTTGATTGATTCACATATTTGCCTTCTGTATTTGTCGATTCCTAACATCATTGGACGACAATCTCGGTACCACAAATGGTCCCTTTAACTTGGGGAATTCTTGCCTTTGGCTTTAAATTGATGAGGCATGATGTACTTCCACAGTATTTCTTTATGTTCTGTTTTCCTCAGCTTCACTTGATTTAGGCTTCAAAGTATTCCAATATGTTTTCATTTCTTCCGAGTTCCCTTACATCTTCAACATTGTTTTATTGCTAAATTGACTTTTAAAACCAGGCCGAGAATTGTGTGCATGTCATGTCACTAAAATCAATATAAAAAGAACTGTATAATGATTAGAAATGGAATGACTAGAAATGTCAGGAAACAGAGATTCGTATTAGACTGATGGGTCGAAACAACAAAACGAACAGACTAGACTAGAATTACAAACCTAGACGGCACTACACAAGTTTATTACTAAACAAAGTAAAGTGGAAAGATAGAAGGGATTGACTCTCAAGACAGTGTCTGGATTACAACCCTGAAATAACTCGAACAACAGAAATGACACCCAAAATAAACCACCAAAATCTCCACTCTGGGTGACTGAGAGATGGAGCATCTTCCCAATTGTCACGACCGGCATCTTAGCCACTGAGTTTCACATCAATATTACCAAAACTATTATTGACTTTGATCAACAAATTCCCAAGATAGATCGCAGGCTCCTTGCCCTTGTTACTGACCACAATTACCCCTTCTTGGATCATACTTTCTATTTCCTTTTTCAAAGAACGACAGTCTTCAATGCTATGCCCCTAGACATTAGAGTGATACATGCATCGGACAGTAGGATCAAAGCCTTTTGCCTTTGGGTCTAGAGTATATCCAAGGAGTGGCTTAATCATACCAACTCGTTTTAACTTTTCAAACAAGCTTGTATAGGATTCGCCAATGGGCGTAAAATTATTCCTTTGCCTTTATTTCTCTCCATGCCTCCATTTTCCAGTATTGTTGAGTGCTTGAAAGTGATGTACACGAGAACTTCAGGCTATTGGTGCCGACTTCTGGGAGTGACATGGTAGTGGGGCCAATGGCTGGATGTTACTTGGGGAATGGGGTGGCTTTTGTGGATTTTGGGGACGCTCACGGGGTCGGTATTGTGGTTGGGAGAGTTTAGCGAGAACGACCACCGGACCTTGTTGTTGGCGGAGGCTATGTCCTGATGGTTTAACAAAAGATCGGGTATTTTTTGGTGGATTAATTTGAGGTTGGTTTTTAGGTTGAACAGGTTTGGCAAGAACAATTATCGGACCCTGTTGTGAATGGGACTTAGCAACATCTTTTCTATCAATGGCAGGATCATCCCGAGCAACCTGCTCGTTCCACTTGAGCCATAAATCCTTAAAACTGTCCTTGGGTTTCTTTTCGGTCTGACATAGAGAGGAGCAATTTGAGGCAACGTCTTTATTGTACTTAAAATGTCACACAAAATCTTGAGCCATGACACCTAATGTAGACCATTTGCCAACATCATGACGATTATACCATTCTAAAGCTGCCCCAGTCAAGCTCTTACTGAAGTATGACACCAACAACTCATCTTTATTCCCGACATTTTCCATTTCATCGCAATAGACCCTCAAGTGAGTTTCCGGATCTCCAATTCCATCGTACAAGTTAAAATTTGGTACTTCGAACCCCACGGGCAGGCGAATGTCGGGGAACACAGAAGATTCTTTGTGAGACATGTTTCCCAGGTCTTCCATTACTTGTATGTTCTTTAAGTATAGTTCTTTCGGCTTTATGGCTATTTCGTCTCGCCCTACTTTTCCTGTGACCTTTTCACTTCCATTATAAAGTTCATCTTGAGGGTTCTTTCCATATTCATTGTCGGGGGTAGTGGATACGACAAGAGACATTGGTGGTGGCAGGGGTGGTGCCTTTCCAGTTATCAGGCTTGATACATATCTGCCATGTGTTGTCTCAACATCCTCACTTCTTCACTTAACCCATTATCCCGTTCATCCACCTGTTATCGGATACCGGTACCAACCATATCACTCTATTGTTATTTTCCATCGCCTTTTGTTGTCGAGAAGAATTACCACTTTGGAAACCACAAACCAACCACCTTTCTGGAATGACAACATGAAACCACCATGTTAGCGTTAAGGCATTGATTTTTCTTTTCTTTCCCTGTTTTCCGCTATTTCTTTTCATTTTGCCTTTATGTGGCTTTTCCCCTTTTTTTCTTTTCTTTTTGGTTATGGTCGAATTCTATGTGGATTGCCTACGTATCATCACCCCGCATGAATCAGACCGAGCATAGTTCTTGCAAATTAATGCAAAAATAAAGAGATATTTATTTTGATTTTCAAATTTGTTTTCTTTGAAGGAAAATTATAGAGGCTGACTCCAACTACAAACTCGATAATTAACACTAGATCCAGAGAACATCAAAACTTCATATCTTGTGGCCCGTGGGGCATTATTCGGCATCGCCACAGATTTCCACAGGACTAAGAATATTTCAATGTCGATTGAGACTATTTTTTTTAACAACCAGTGGCAATGTAATGACTTATTCAGACAAAGTGGCTATTTTTTGCAAAATTTTGTTTAAGAAAATAAACTCAAAAAATTCTCATCCTGGGACCCATGGGGCATCACTCAACATCACCACAAGCCAACGCAAGTCTGAGAAAGTTTTAATGCCAATTGTGGCTATTTTAACAAAAACCGGCCATGTAATGGCTTATTTAACAAAATGGTCATTTTTTGTAAAGTTGATAGATGACTCCAACTTGATTTTGCGGATACGACCTTTCAACATTTCCGCAAGGGATATTTCAAGGTTGTGCCCGTAAACTATTTAAAATGACTCAAAGTGGCTATTCTTGCAAAAACGGCCTTCCGGCGTCCTTTTGAGGAACATTCGGCTTATTTTAAACAAGAATAGCGTCACCTGACTTATTTATAATGAAATCAAAATTTTGATATTTTTTGGCTATTTTCGCAAAAAGGTATGGTTGGACCCGTCAAGGGTTGCCTACGTATCTCACACGTGGTGAGAATCAAACCAGTGTAGTTCGGGCAAATTAACGAACTATTTTAAAACAAGACTTTTTTTTTCATTTTTATTTTTTTGGCATTTCATAAGCAAATAACAAAACTACTTTCAAAAGCGAGACTTTATTTTTTTATTTTTATTTTTTTGCATTTCATAAACAAATAAAATAAACTAAAAAAAATAAGACTCTTTTTTCATTTTTATTTTTTCATGGCAAGACAAACTATTTGCCTTTTCTATTTTTGAAAACAAGACAAAATAACGACTCTCTTTTTCCTTTTTTCCTTTTCAACAAACAATAAAACAACCTATTTTTTCCAAACTAAAATAAAGACTCTTTTACTTTTTCTTTGCTTTTAGTAAAACAAATTATTAAAAACAAAACATTTCTATTTTTTCATTTTTTGAAATTTTGGCAGAGTTTCGACAGCATTTGGGCATCGGTTTTTCTAAAACTAAATAATTAATTCTTTACACTGCTATTTCTCTCTTTTTCTCTTTTCCTCAATTTCACAAATTCCCGATGTTCAAAAGCCGGTCAGCATGCGGGCCCGAGACAAATAAGTGCACGAAAATGCATCATGGTGGTCTTTTCATATCCGGTTACCTGTCCTAGACGGACCTAACCCCTGTGTTGAGTCCCCTAAGTCACATGCACGTGATGCAAATAAGCGCTCCTACTTGGGATCCGGCATGGAGTCAAGTTATTCTAAGTTCAAAACCTGGGTANATATACAATTCAAATAATATCAAAGCGGTAAACATTTAGCACATTAATCATAAACATGTAGGAAAATCAGATATAAACAAATACAACAACTATTCCGAGCTCGAATTCTTAAACCCTGAACCGAAGTTCTAGATTTGGATCCCCAGCAGAGTCGCCAGAGTTGTCACACCTCCTTTTTACCACCGAAGTTTTAATACACCCCGTGAAGGGCGTAATAAAGGAGTTTTTCCAATTAAAGTACAATCGGAACGGGATCTATTTATTTATTCAGAGTCGCCACCTGGGAGATTAATGGTGTCCCAAGTCACCGGTTGAATCCCAAACCGAGGAAAATATGACTCTGCTAACAATCCGCGAACCAGAAATCCGGATAAGGAATTTTGTTAACTCAAGAGAAGGTGTTAGGCACTCCCGAATTCCATGGTTCTAGCACGGTCGCTCAACTGTTATACTTTGATTTTATTCGATTTTCCGTATATATTCTATTTTTATGTGCCTTTTATTAATAACCCGATTTTATTTTTTAATTTTTACAAGAATTGCAACGTCGTGAAAATGTATCTCGAACCACGTCGTACCAGTACGCCCGTGGCTTTTAACACATTTCGACTTCGTTGAGATTTAAATTTGGGTCAAATAAATGTGCAGCCGTATTTAAGAATGTAATATTATTATCAACCTCGCCTAAAGCATCTATGTATTTATTAACTTTGGGGAAAGACCGTGAAATTCGCTAAACGGTTCTTCCAAGTCTAAGTATTTTTAATAAGCAATTACTGAGGGCCGCGTATTTCATTTGTTTTATTGGGCAAGGCTCATCTAAATTTTTATTAAAGGTCAACTTACAAGTGACTACAATTTGATCAATTATTCAAAAGGAAATAAACTCAATTACACGAAAGCTTTGTTATGTAGTTTAAAATCCAGAAAAAAAAACGAGTTGGACTACCCATTTCAGGCTTGGGCCGTATTTCAAACATATTAAGGCCCAATGTGGCGTAAATTAGTCAACTAAACCACCAGTCTATTCGACCTAGCCTATTTTAAATTTGCTTATTGTATTCAGATTAAACAAAATGATTTAGATTATTGCCTAGTTTAGAATTGAAAACGTACACTGATTATAAACGGTTAAATCTACTAATTTTTAGACAACATGTAATTTGCATTTACTGATTGTGATATCTATTCCTATCAATGTTGATTAAGAGAGTATATTTGAATCATCAAACTATCCTATTATGAGGTACTTAAGCATGAGACGACAAGCAGCAGAATTATTATTCACACTAATTCACTCCTAAGTGGTAGCTTTACCAATAGTAACAAATGACTATA